>VYWZ01003103.1:0-12409 GCA_008711595.1 Fusarium xyrophilum
TCTGACTCTGACTCTGACTCTGACTCGTTCGTCCTACATCCCCAGGTCGAATTCCTCACGAGCGTTTGTCTTTTTTTCTCCTTTGCTCGTAATTTTGCCCATATACCCCCTCTTAATTCCACAATCATGCAGCGCGCATTGAGCACCCGGGCTCGGGCTTCCGTCCTCTCCTCAGCGGCTACCAAGTACCGAGCTGGCAGCCTCAGCCAGCAGGTCCGATTTGCTCACAAGGTATGATGATACTACGATGTCACAAGATCCCAATTGTATACTAATTTACTCCATAGGAGCTCAAGTTCGGTGTTGAGGGCCGTGCTGCTCTCCTCGCTGGTGTCGATACCCTTGCTAAGGCTGTTGCTACTACCCTCGGTCCTAAGGGCCGAAACGTCCTCATTGAGTCCAGCTTTGGATCTCCCAAGATCACCAAGGGTTCGTAAAAGGCCCATCAACCATTTTCAAACTTTCAACTAACTTGTTACAGATGGTGTGACCGTTGCCCGCGCTGTCAGCCTCAAGGACAAGTTTGAAAACCTTGGTGCCAAGCTCCTCCAAGATGTTGCTTCCAAGACCAACGAGGTTGCCGGTGACGGTACCACCACCGCTACCGTTCTCGCCCGTGCCATCTTCTCCGAGACCGTCAAGAACGTTGCCGCTGGCTGCAACCCCATGGACCTCCGCCGCGGTATCCAGGCTGCTGTTGAGGCTGTCGTCGAGTTCCTCCAGAAGAACAAGCGTGATATTACCACCAGCGCTGAGATCGCCCAGGTCGCTACCATCTCCGCCAACGGTGATGTCCACATCGGCCAGATGATTGCCAACGCCATGGAGAAGGTCGGCAAGGAGGGTGTCATCACCTGCAAAGAGGGCAAGACCGTTGCTGATGAGCTCGAGGTCACCGAGGGCATGCGATTCGACCGTGGCTTCGTCTCCCCCTACTTCATCACCGATACCAAGTCTCAGAAGGTCGAGTTTGAGAACCCGCTCATCCTCCTCTCCGAGAAGAAGATCTCTGCTGTTCAGGACATCATCCCCGCTCTTGAGGTCTCTACCCAGCAGCGACGCCCTCTTGTCATCATTGCTGAGGACATTGAGGGTGAGGCTCTCGCTGTCTGCATTCTGAACAAGCTCCGTGGCCAGCTCCAGGTTGCCGCTGTCAAGGCCCCTGGCTTCGGTGACAACCGCAAGTCCATCCTCGGCGATCTTGCTATCCTCACCGACGGTACTGTCTTCACTGATGAGCTTGACATCAAGCTTGACAAGGCCACCCCTGACATGCTCGGTTCCACCGGTTCTATCACTATTACAAAGGAGGACACCATTGTCCTGAACGGCAGCGGCAGCAAGGATGCTATTGCTCAGCGATGCGAGCAGATCCGTGGCGTCATCGCTGACCCTACCACCTCTGAGTATGAGAAGGAGAAGCTCCAGGAGCGCCTTGCTAAGCTCTCTGGCGGTGTTGCCGTCATCAAGGTTGGTGGCTCCTCCGAGGTTGAGGTCGGTGAGAAGAAGGACCGATTCGTCGATGCCCTGAACGCCACCCGTGCTGCCGTTGAGGAGGGTATCCTGCCCGGTGGTGGTACTGCCCTTATCAAGGCCTCTGCCCACGCTCTCAACGAGGTTCCTACTGCCAACTTCGACCAGCAGCTCGGTGTCAGCATCGTCAAGAACGCCATTACACGCCCTGCCAGAACCATCATCGAGAACGCCGGTCTTGAGAGCTCCGTCGTTGTCGGTAAGCTCACTGACGAGCACGCTAGTGACTTCAACAAGGGTTTCGATAGCTCCAAGGGCGAGTACGTTGACATGATCAACGCCGGTATCCTTGACCCCTTCAAGGTCGTCCGCACAGGTCTCATCGATGCTAGCGGTGTTGCTTCTCTTCTGGGTACCACTGAGGTTGCTATCGTCGACGCCCCCGAGGAGAAGGGAGCTGGTGGTTCTCCTATGGGCGGCATGGGCGGCATGGGAGGAATGGGCGGTATGGGAGGTATGATGTAAAAGACGGAATGATATGACTTTATGTTGTGCTGTATCACTAAAAAAGCTGGACGGATGAGTGGCGCACAATGGTTTGCGTGTTATCTTGGGACGGGTAAAGTGGTCTTGCAAGCTCATCTCCTCTCTATCGGTTGTCGGACCACGGCATTTGTCTTCATACCCCTTACGGATTTTTCAGGCTAGATTTTGAAAGCCATGTATTATAGCATTGCTTGTAGCATTAGCATGAAAAGATATGAGATACTAAAAGTTAAAAAGAGAGGCAAGAATAAAAAAACGTTGAAACATGTGGTCTCGTATCTTAACTTGTATGTGACTTGATATTGGTAGTACTATGAGTAACATGCTGATATGTTTGTATTTGACTGTTTGCATTCGGATTGTACCAGTATAAAGGCAAGTTCCGAGTCGCCGAGATAGAGCAGGGGTTGATTGCATGAACAGACAAGAGATGACGAGTTACGAACAGACACCAACACCAACAGTAATTGGCAGTTTCGTGACTGAGAGATACCATTGCATATGTATACAAGACAAGACTTCAGTGTAGATACAAGTCATGTCGTATTCAAGCAAGTAGTTAAGTAGGTAGGTAGTTACCTGTAGGTACTTAATGTTCTACTGACATACACTCTTGTCTTGTCACGTGAAGCTATCCTAACCCCCACCAAGAGAGGGGAGACTCGACTCAAGTTGTTTCTCCCGCAACGGCCCCGCCTTTCTATGGGACAATACAAGGCAATTCTCTCTCTCTCTACCGCCTAAACCGAACTAACCCAAGAGATACAACCCACTCACTCTCACGCCCGTTTCCATCGACTTTGTCCTTTTGCTTCGCTTCGCTCTGCATCGTGAGACTGTCGATTTTCTCTCCTACACTTCAATCCACTCTGTACGTACGCCGAGAGCCTCTTTTCTCTCCTCCCCCTCAACCAAAATTTCATCCTCTTACAGCCTGTACGTGAGGTCCATGAGCTAACTCAGAGCTCCCCGCCAGCCCGTCCGCCCCTCATCCTAAACATCCCGTCTCCTGACGCAGACCGCAATCATGGTAAGCTCCCCTATAAAGCCACCAAAAAATAACCTGAATCTAATGATAATTCACAGTCTCAATCTGGGTTCGTCCTTTCACTCTCTTCTTCAGCTATTTGATCCTCGTGCGCCCGTGAAATCCTCACTTCCCCGCGGCTGAGCCTCGCTTCGCTGCTCATCTCCCCTCCCCCTCGACCATGATTATGACGCCTGGCGCGAGGCGAACACGCAACAGCTACCTAGACAGCATTATTTGAGACAACGGCGCTAACGTTAAACTTTGCTTTTTTCGAAATACAGTGCCACCGTTTCGCAGGATTGCATAACTGCCTTCAACGACCTGAAGCTTAACAAGAAGTACAAGTACATCGTCTACAAGCTTTCCGACGACTACAAGGAGATCGTTGTCGAGCACGCCTCCGACAACAGCGACTGGGAGGACTTCCGTGAGAAGCTCGTCAACGCTACCTCCAAGAGCCGAACTGTACGCATGCCAATCCGACGAACGTAGAATGACACCGAATCACCAGTTCTAACATCTCTTGTAGGGCGCTGTTGGCAAGGGTCCCCGTTACGCCGTCTACGACTTCGAGTACAGCCTGGCCTCCGGCGATGGTATCCGGTATGCAGTCCTCCCCTGGCCTGCACGTGGCCCAAATCATTGACAATTGGACAGAAACAAGATCACCTTCATCGCCTGGTCTCCCGATGATGCCGGTATCCAGGTACGTAGACACGCGACATTGCTTGGCGATGCGTCTCATTCAGGCCCCCTACTAACACCCAACTACAGCCCAAGATGATCTACGCTTCCTCCAAGGAGGCTCTTAAGCGATCGCTCACTGGCATTGCCACCGAGCTCCAGGCCAACGACACTGATGACATCGAATACGACTCCATCCTCAAGACCGTCAGCAAGGGTCTTGCTGGTTAAGCGCCTTGTCACCGACTACCGAATCGCCGCCCGCGCTCCCATATAGAAGCAGGTGGGCATGGAATTTGAACATACCTATGGCTGTTTCAAGAGTTGAGACGCCAAAACAAGCAAATGAGTAGGGGTGCATAGTGAGGGGGTGGAACAAACGCGCGGGGACTATGAATCGTTTCGTTTCCTCCAGGGACGCAAACCAACGAGTTTGCTTCTGGGGGCGAGACTTAAATTCGCACAATGGCCGACATTGACCATGTATCGTACGTACCACGGGAAATAAAACCGCATGCTGGTATGTGGCAACTATTGGCATTTTATCATCTATCTATTCGAGTGTCTCTGTCATGCTCTCAATGCTTCTAAATATCGTCACCTTCTATGGGTTTGCTTGATTCGACTCCCAACTTGATTTGAAAAGCCCAGAGAGACGTTCGGCCTCGGCTTCATCCTTTAGTCGTTGCATCAAGAATCCCTTCAGGTCACTCCAGAAGGCCTCCGTCTGTAAGGCTTGGGCGCCTACGGGTTGGGCCTCAGGGGTGGCCTCAGGCTCTTCTAGTGGAATAGCAGCGGCACCTCCAATAACCATAACCGTAAACTCAATAGACATATCCGTCTCGCCTAGTAGGTCCTTAAGAATCTTGCTGTCAGGGATAGGCTTCTTATTGTGCAGCAACTTAGTCTTAACGGCGGGTATCCTTGTCTGCTTCTCGATGTTGGCCTTGATGTCCAAAATTGAGGTGTCTAGGCGTAGAGAAGTGAGCTTGATGCTCAGAGGAGGGTTGCGAAGTGACTTGAGTGACACAGTGATGCTTCGTTCGTAACCAGGAGCGGGGTTGTTGGGTTTGCTCATGGCCTTGGGCATGCGGGGGATGATGTACTTGAGCTGGTATTAGCATGTGTCCTGAAGGAAGAGCACGAAGTCCATACAGGTGGCCGAGCAGGGTAAGTCTTGGGGTCTTCGACATGGTCGGCAGAGAGTCGGATAGGCCGCGACTCTAGCGATGCCAGAAATGTTTGGGCGAAAGCGGTTTCAGACATGATGATGGCTTCGTTATGGTAGACTGTTAGCTCGACGGTGGCGGGGTTGATCGGCGATAATGAATGCAGAGGTGAGAAAGCTGAAGGATAGCAGACAGAGTCTTTCGAATTTATAGGGCTCTAAAAGTATAGCAAAGATGTTAACAGCCTCTATTCCGCAACAGTAGGAACCGATCAATTGTAGGTTCTAGCCAGCTTCATCAACTATCGTCATTGAACACGACCAACAGAGCAAGCTCAAGCTACCCACAAACGATTACTTACATAAGGCACTTTTCCAGCGATCTGATACGAAGTTCTGCCGCTTATCGGACCCTGGCAATCGCAGCGCGCAGAAAAAAGTTTCGGCGGGGCGCGATCTATTGTAACTTTTTCTAGGCCCAAGAACCAAGACCAGATCTATTTTGCATCTCGGTCGAACTAATTTCTTGACAACTTTCCAATTGTTGTTCTTTTCCCTTCAAAATGGGTGTCGGACGTCGTATGAAGAAGCAGGGTCCTCCTCAACCCCTTTCCGAGGAACATTTTGCAAAACTTAAGCGCAAGGCCGGTCTACCTGTCGATCCCGTCGTCGAGGCGCCCGAGAAGAAGAAGCGAAAGACCAGCACAAAGGAGAGGGCGGTCATCGAGCCCAAGAGAAATGGTGTCGCCGCTAAGAAGGATGGCAAGAAGACAAAAGTTACCAAGCCTGTAAAGGCTGCCGCGCCTACTCCGGAGCCAAAGGCCAATGGCAAGGTAAAGAAGAACAAGAAGGCCCCGGCGCCGGCGCTGGAGGATGTGTCCGATGAGAAGATGGACGATGAGTTTGACCTTCAGGATCTCGAGAACGATTCAGATCTGGGAGGCGGCGCCGGACTCGGCGACGATTTCCTCGGCTCAGACGATGATGATTCTGTATTCGACTCTGACGAAGACGCTGGAGGCAAGAACACGAAGGCCATGTTCTCTGAAGACGAGGACGAGTCCGACGCCGAGGAGAAGCTCACAGCCGCCAACATCGCCGGTCTTTCACGGAAATTGGATGCTCAAATGGCAGAGGAAGCTGCCGAAGCAGAGGCTGAGATGGCACAAGAGGCTCTCCAGACCAATATCCACGGCGACAAGCCTCACATTCTGTCTGGTGAAGACAGCGACGATGAGCTCTCAAAGAAGACAACCGCCCTCCTAGCCCCCGACTTACAGCTTCTGCGAACAAGAATCACCGAAAACATCCGCGTCCTCGACGACTTCGCTAATCTGTCCGAGGAGGGTTGTTCAAGAGTCGAGTACACATCACAACTTCTCAAGGATATTTGCTCTTACTATGGCTACTCCGAGTATCTCGCTGAGAAGCTCTTCAACCTCTTCACCCCTCGTGAGGCCTTTGCTTTCTTCGAGGCTAACGAGTCGGCCCGTCCTGTCGTCATTCGCACAAACACTCTGCGCACTCATCGTCGTGATCTTGCTCAGGCTCTTATCAACCGTGGTGTTACTCTTGAGCCCGTCGGAAAGTGGTCCAAGGTTGGTCTCCAGGTCTTCGAGAGTAGCGTACCCCTCGGTGCTACTCCTGAGTATCTTGCCGGTCACTACATTCTCCAAGCTGCATCCTCTTTCTTGCCCTGCATGGCTCTCGACCCCCAGGAGAACGAGCGCGTGCTCGATATGGCCGCTGCCCCCGGCGGAAAGACTACTTACATGGCTGCTATGATGAAGAACACCGGTATCGTCGTGGCTAACGATCCTAACAAGGCTCGTGCTAAGGGTCTTATCGGTAACATTCACCGTCTTGGAACACGCAACGTCATTGTCTCAAACTATGATGCCCGTGAGTTCCCCAAGCCCATGGGTGGTTTCGACCGTGTTCTTCTCGATGCTCCCTGCTCTGGAACTGGTGTTATTGCAAAGGATCCTAGTGTCAAGACCAACAAGACAGAGCGTGACTTCATGCAACTCCCCCATATTCAGAAGCAGCTTGTTCTCGCCGCCATTGACTCAGTCAACCATAGCTCCAAGACGGGCGGCTACATTGTTTACTCAACCTGTTCCGTCACCGTCGAGGAGAACGAACAAGTCGTTCAATACGCCCTCTCTCGTCGCCCTAACGTGCGTCTCGTCGATGCTGGTCTCGCATTTGGAAAGGAGGGCTTCACCAGCTACATGGGCAAGAAGTTCGACCCCTCCATGCGCCACACCCGCCGATACTACCCTCATACCTACAACGTGGACGGTTTCTTTGTTGCCAAGTTCCATAAGATCGGCCCCACGCCCGCCAATTCCTCCAACGCTCGTGACCGTTCTACTGGCCCCGCTGACGAGGAAGAGGTCATCGATAGAACACCTATCGCCACAGATGATGAGGAGACAGGCAACACGAAGCCTGATGACGACTTTGGCGGCTGGGATGAGAAGGAGGATAAGGAGTACATGGAGAAGGGACGAAGGAATGCCATGCGCCGAAGAGGTCTGGATCCTAAAAGTAACAGCAAGAAGGCGAAGAAGGAGAAGGAGATCACAAAGCAGAAGTAGACACCCATTGCTCAACCATTCGCGGGAGTTTCTTGTTCTAAAAACGGTTACGGGTTTGACGACTTTTAGTGTTGTTCACGTAGAGGGTTTTTCATATTATACGCTAGATAATAAACAAAAGTGTTTGTTGGAGTCCATTCAATTCACAACAGCTTCAACTGCAAGGGCATTCTCGTTTTGATACAAGCATCTCATTTGATATAAAATCTAACTAGACCACAAAAGAAATGAATAAAAGAATGTCGTGGCTAATAAAGCAGGTCGTCAAGTTCATCTCGTCATTAAATAGCCCAGCTTCCCATCCGTAAGGGGGTTTGCCGCTGGCCGCCATTTTTTCTATCATTCCCCAGAACCCGAGGCCAGCCCAACCCTTTTTTGCCATATAGTACATGGTCGTCATCAATATCCCTTTGGCGCTGGCAAAAAACAAAACAAAATAGTGCAACAAAAATATCAAAAACCAGAGTGAATCATGTTGACCCAAACCACCCGGGGTATCCAGCCGTAATCCCCTTCATGACAATCAGTTGTTTGTTCCATAAATCGTGTAGGTGACTCTGCCACATTACGTGTGTGTCCACAATTGCTCGGCATGGTGAGTGTGCGTATTGCAGGTTGTTGCTTAACAGTGATGCCGAAGAATGGTAAAGAGCCGTGCGGCTCGGGTTTTCTCACATAGCCAAATCGTCAAACTGTGAGACAAGCTCGCGTATCGTCCAACGCCAGGTTTCGCGATCTCTGGATCCTCGGCCGGTCCATTTCTCGCACTTCTTTCTCCACCGATCTTCTTCTTCGCGTTGTCGCCTGATAAATTCAGGCCCAACATCAAATTCTTCGCCGACGAGCCACTCATCCTTGATGTCGCTAACGCGACCCTGAGCGCCCTCATCGTCGGCAGCAGTGTTATCTTCCAAGTCAGGAATATCCTTGAAAACGTCTTCGTCGTCCAGCGCGTCAAAGCCATCCATAGTGTCGCTGATCTCAGAGGTAGGCTTAGCAGGATTGTCAAGTTTAAGCCAGCACATGTTCTGTGGATCAAAAACCATGCCACCGACAACTTGTACGCCCTTTGTGGCGCTAATATTGGTAATGAGTGCGGGACGAGGTGTCGACATTTCCTTTTCGCGGGTATTGCTCGAGACAACAGCTTGGGTAGGTGTTTGTACAGGGGGTTCAAAAACATTGAGGGCGTTCTCATTGCCTTCCCATCTGTATGTGTCTGCATTGTAGAACATACCATTCACCACTGTTTTTTGTTAGCGACGGTATCAACGCGAGGTCTGGTAGGCTTACTCTTAGACTCTTTGCCACTATTCAAGTTTGAGATTAGGTGTGGCTTGGTCTGTTGTGGTCGCTTGTGCTTTCTCGATCGAATGTTTGACTGAGGAATGGCAGGAGTCAGATTACCTCGCGAGGAAAGATGAGCCACACGCTGGGAGCTTAGAGGCGTCAACGGGCCACTGCTAGGGACCCGTTGAGCCAGCGCAGTCTCTCGAGCAATTCTGCTTGCAGCTGTGTCGCGAGCAAAGTGAGGAGTGAAGGATGGTCGAGGGGTAGGAGGGATTGATGAAGACGTCGTAGTGTTCCTGTCTGGCAGAACGTTTTGATATAGCCTGTTACGCAAAGCAACTTTTGGTCCTGAGCTAGTCGGTTGCTTTAAGTACTTGGTCTCAGTTTCTTTGGATGTGGGCAAATCATCAAAGCCGTCCAATTCGTGGCCATCGCCGAAGTTCTTTTTGTTCTTTGGCTTGCTCAAACGTTCCCAAGTATCGGCAGTGGCGCGGTGACGATGATTCGGACTGGGTGATCGCATTGTCGATCGGGAAAGTGTACGCGAGTTGGGGCGTAGGTCAATAGAACTGTTAGAGTTGTCTGAATCATGTCGACGGAATCCACGAGTCTGCTTTGTAGCAACGTGCTGTGACTGCGACTGAGAAGCGCCGGCAGGCAGAAATGGTAGGTGAGACTTGCGGACAGTTGCGGGGCTATCTATTGCGCCATGTCGCTGACGTTCTGTGGGCGTCTTTGGCCTTACACCAGACGATGGTCGATTGTTCTCCGACCTCGAAGGAGGCCTCTCATGACGGTAGGAAGGCTGCTTGGCCGGGCCACGGATTGCAGGTAGGGAGCGTTTCTGCTTAAGTAGCTGAGCACTAGTGGTTGTCGGCTCAGTTCGAAGTGAATTTGTAGAGGTGCGAAGATTGACTTCCCTCCTACGTGGAGTGGGCGGTAGTCCATGAGATGGCGAGGTTGTAGTGGGAGTTGGTAGGCTGACGATGGAGGATTGGGAAGAGTGACCCAATCTGGAATGAGAGCGACGAGTACGCTGCGGGATAGGGCCACCACTCTCGGAGACAGGCTCCAATGATGTTGAGTGTGTTCGCTCATGGTGATTCAACCTAGGTATCCGAGTTGAGTCGAGTGGTTTGTGTGTAAATGTGAGCGACACTGCCGCTTTGGGTCGAGCAGGGCTCGCCGGTCGTGTTTCTTTGACTCTGACGTTCTTATGCAGAGTGAGCTTGCTCGAATCAAAGACATCTCCTTCGCCGAGATCAAGGCCTTCAAGAAAATCAGGCTTATCGGCTTCAGCTGCTGGGATCTTCTTTGCGGGTACAATAGGTTCTTCGGAAATGCGGTTGGGCGATCGACTCTTCCGCCTCTGTTGAAGTCTTTCAGTCCAATTAACAGGCCCTGGGGGGAGGACAATTCCATCAAATGTTTCATCTTCACTTTCAGCAGTGATAGAACTTGACACACTTGGGCTAAGCGCAGAAGCCGCTGAGCTTCGGGCAGAACGTGCGTCTCGCCTGGTACCACCATATCGAGTGCCCAAGCTTCCTTCTCCCCAGTCCAGATCCTCTGATTGGTTGGAAGGTGTCTTGGGGATCTCATTTCTGGTAGAAAGTTTAAGTTTTCCATCTGGTGGAAGTTCAAGATCCATCTCAAAATCATCCTCAGGGTTGGAGGCTTTGGCCTCTCTCTGAGGAGTAGGCGGTGTGATAAAGGAAACAGGTTTAGGAAGTTGACGGTGTTTGGAGGCTCTAATAGTATCGCCTCCGTCTCCAAAAAAGTCATCGTCGTCATCAGCGTCTTTGAATCTATCCAGATTTATGGCGGCAGAGAGACTGCTTGTGGCAGACTGAATAGACTGCATGCTTTGGATAGACTGAATTGATCGAGTAGACTCACGTCGGTTGACTTTGTCAGAGGGGGAAGTCGGAGGTGAATTGCCCCAGCTCATAGGGCTGGTATGTGTAGATTCAAAGCTGACATGTCGCGAGGTCTCGGGAGACTTGGGTAGCTCTAGTTTCTTCATCTTCAAACCCTGCGAGGAGTCGGGGATCTCTAGATCGTTCTCCCAATCGTCTTGGACGATGTTGCGAATCTTTCGTCCACCGAGACGTTTTATAGTACCTCCCATGAGAGCAGAAGATGTAACATTTGATGGTAATGGGATGCCGGCACTTTGAGCTGCGGCGATGGCATCCAACGTTGACTTCTCGTCATCTCCCGGTATATGGACATGTTGCTCTTCTTCTCCTTCGAGTTCGGATCTGAATGAAAAGTGGGATGACCCAGAATCGCGTCGTCTTGAAGAGGATGGCCGCGAAGGATTATTTGTGGCAGTAGATGGGCTGCGGAAGGATAAGTCGTCACCTTCTACCACGAAGTCATCGTTGTCCCAATTCTCTATGTCGGCCTCGACGGGCTGTCTGGGCTTAAGTCGTAAGGGTTCCATGGTAGTGAATGTGATGCTATGTGTAGTACGCAATCTGTATGCTGAGGCCAAGGTTGTACAAATCGTGTTAGTTGGCCTGGCTGTTGGGGGCGCGATGTCAATTGCGTGTAGTCATTATTGTCAATGGTAATTGTTCCCCACATACAATAGCATGTCATTCAAGCGTGACAATGTGACGTTTGAGGAGAAGGCTGCGTCAAGAAAAGTAGACAAAAAATCGACAATCGTAGGGAAAGGCTTCGCGAAAGCAGCGGATGCGTTTGTAGTCGCTTTGTGCGAGTCGCTGATGAAATATTCAAATGTGTGAGAAGAAGCGAAGCGAAATGTGGTGATAATAGTAGCAAAGAAAACCGTCGCCAAGTCGCCGCGTGCTGCGAGCGGATGGACAATCAAAAACCAAGATCGACGCCGGAAACGCTCGTTCGAATAGTGAACCCGAATCTGGTATCTGTAGGTGAGGATTTTTTTTGACGGTCGAGAGAATGCAAAGGTCAGGAATGCGGTCGGCGGTGGATGAGGTGGACTGCTTTGTTTAGTTTGGCTCTAGGTTTGGTGGGCGACTGAGGTGAGGTGCTCTGTGAATCACAGTGCACTCCACTCCCGTGCACTGAAATGGAAGGCTGGGGGGTTAACTCTCAGCGTGGCTGGAGGTGGTCCCCGCTAACTGTTAAGGGACGCGCCCACTGTAGCCATCAGTTGCTGGGCACTACTATCGCTAGAGGTGGCTCCACACAGGACAAGTGGTCAGCGCTTGGCTGCTACACTATTTAAGCACTACGCCTGAATGCTCACAGACGCTACACCTGAAGAGGTCTCTCCTGGACGGACCAGAATGTGACCAGACTTTCGATGGAAAATTCGGAGGCAGGTTTGAGAATTAGTAGTGATTTCACGTGATTACCGTTGCACAAACAAATGTAGCTGCGAAAACAATGAGATTCTTGCCTGTGGAAGCAGAACCGTTTGAAGCAAGGGGAAACCGCCGATTGGCCCAAACGTTCACGCGTCATGGTCGCGACAAGTCGAAGTTTTCTTCACAGGACGTCACCGATTTGCGTTTGGTGGCTGGTTACTCGAGAGTTGTTAAACCTACAGGGTATATAGAGGCACATTTTTAGGAAAGGAACCTTAGATCCTAAAATAGAAGGATTATATAACTAATTACC
>VYWZ01003111.1:0-18326 GCA_008711595.1 Fusarium xyrophilum
TCTGAATACCCTCATATGCACACATGCCTGTGATTCTGGTATCACCTATTATTGAGCTGTAAACAGCACATCCCTCCCTGATTGGTCAGATTGAACCCACTGCGCAATTTCCATAGCTTTAAAAGGTCAACCTGACCGCCACCTTAGATTGAAGAAAACAAGGCTCTTTCAATCAATGCTGAAATGCTCGTTGTGACCAATCTACGCTTTGTACAACAATTGGGCTAATTGAGGTAGCTTATTAGGCAGACTCGCATGCTCGTATCACCGAATACGGGTGCCTGACGCCCGTGAACAAAACGTGCTCCTTTCATCGTCAACAACTATTCCGAGACATGAGTATTTCTTTTCGTGTTTCATCCACAATCAGAACAACCAACATGGCTTCTACTGAGGATTTGACCTCAAGTCAGTTTCGACTGGAAGGTCTAGCGCCTGAGCTGAGAGATCTCATCTGGAAGTTCACCCTGCCTGACTGTCGTCTATTTCACATAAAAAAGACCTCATCATCAACCCAAGAATCATCTACCGATCCCACAGTCGACCAACTGTTGTTGCGCTTCCACATCCATCATGCGCCTCCGATAGCTCTTTCGATATGTCGGGAATCTCGTGCTGTTGCACAGCGTGAAGGCTTCTTCCTCTCACCTCACGGAGACAACCCAGGCGTCTGGTTCAGGCCAGAAACAGACATCCTCTACTTTGACCGGAACCAGCGTGCCACCCTCAAGGCCAAACCACACAATTCAATAGTGACTATTCATGGCTATGACAAGGTCCTCAACGTCGGGATTGAATGGCGCGCCTTCTTTCGCGATGTTCCCCGTCCAGCTGCTGGTGAGACAATGGCGGAATACTGGAGATCTTCCATAGAGTCGCTGTACGATTTCATGCCGGGCATGCGCACTCTGAACTACATCCTCCCTGAGCTGCGACACAAGGGCGGTATGGTCTGGGGCCGTGAACCGTTTCAGGCGCAGAGCTACCCGGCTGTGCTTCTACCGCTACCAGAGAGCGTCAAGATCCCGTGGGAGACGACGCGGAATCGAGGAAATGATCGGGCGGCGATGCTGAGTGAGTTTCTGTTCCATGCGTCACACGGGAACAGAGATACGACACCGCTCATGGTGACTTGGGGAGAGGTCAAGAAGGATATTGAAAAGGGTATCGAGGAGGTTCCCGAGCGAGAAAGTGCAGGGCATTATCCGCTCAAGGTGATCGGTTGGTGGTTGATAAGGGATGGCATTCCTGAGACACAAGACCCGCAAGTTCAGCGTTTTCAATCTTAGGCACTGTAACCAAGAAAGGACTCGGATGGGGAAATTGATCAAGACAGGACTTTTATAGCTGTACTACTGACTCGTCCAACGGCTTCGCTTCGTTCGGTTCTTCATCCTGCACACCAACGCCAACCCATTCACATCTGATACACCGCTCTAAGAAATGTGAAGAACCTCAATGTTGTTGCCAACAGGATCAAGAACAAAGGCCGCATAGTAGCCGGGTCTATACTTCCTCAGCCCAGGCTTCCCATTATCGGCAGCTCCAGCTCTACTACCCCCAACCCCGTTAGCATCCCGACCGCATCTTCAGGTTGGTAATTGACTCACATGGCCACATCATACCACTCGTCGACATGCTTCTGATTCTCACCGTCAAAAGCGACATGAACCGGTGCAGTTCTGTTCTCAAGATTGCCGTCATGTTTCTTCAATGAAGGGCCACCGCCACCGAGCCAAAAGTCTGGAACGCCGTTCTTGAAACCGAAACTGCAGTACTGAGCTCCCTTGGCACCCGTGCCTTCAAACTTGAGTTCATAGCCAAGAGGAGCGAGGACGGCTTTGTAGAAGTCTCGCATCTCGGCGTAGTGTTCGCCAACGGAGAGGGCAACGTGACTGAAAGGCATGACGAAGTGATTTGACTATTTCTTGCACGTGACTGTTGTTTTTGATGGTATGAGTCAATTGATGATAGAAGGAGTTTTCAGCTCTTATATACTTGTTTCTTACATATCCCTAGTTCACGGTCCAACGACACATTTCCCCCCTCCTCAGCGTGAACACCCCTCACGTCCGTGGCGTTTCTCATCTATGATCCGACCCGGACTTGAGACAAAGTCCGCAATCTATCCGAATGCCAATGTACAAGTGTTTCATGAAATGCATGGACCGTTGCACCGTGACTCACACGGTAATGAAAGATCATAGATATTGTATGACCATATCGGCTTTTGGTCCTGTTTTCTGAGGTCTGAACGAATAGACGAGTCGTGAGGTTCACATTTAGGTTGCAATGATCCCGGGAACCTTTTGCTTGGTTGCTTATTTTCCTATTTGGGAAAATGAGAAGTTCACGGCCAGGGGCTGTATTAGCTATCCGGGAACGAGAATCGGTCGATAGCGGAATTTGGATCGGATTCCGTGGAGGACGTCATGCTGTGAACCCGAAAACTTCTTGCCTCCCGTCAAGTTACCGACTTGTCCGCAGACTCTCATACTGGTGAAACTAACAAATGAGGCCAATCGGCTTACTACCAGATCAAGAACAGAACTATTGTCTGAGCTGCAAAGAGCTGCAACTATCATGATGCATGGCAGTCAACAGCACAGATAATGGACAAGTCGAGGGGGATAGTTCTTCAGAACCCCACAACATTTCCCTCAGCCTTAGAGTCACCTCGAAGAAGCTCACCTTCTACAGTTACACTGACACGATATGATGAACTCATCGCTACACCAACAAGGACGCAAACGCACAAGAGAAAACAGGAAGGGATAGGGAATCCTTGACCAGAGAATGCAGAATCCCATGGCCCCTCTGTGGAAAAACTTTTGTCCAGGTCATAGGGTACCCTTGTGGGAATCAACTGCCTACGCTTGAAGCATGAGTCAACGCCTATCAGACTTCAAGATCTGATCCCTAGGTAACCGAAGCATGCACATGTCAAGAACTTTTGCAAACGATTATCGTTTGCTGACGAAGACGGTTATCGTGATCGTGATAGAATTCGACGCCTTGTTCAGTCGGTCCTACGGGGTGAGACACGGAAGGTCTGATCTGGGCCTGTGATTCGGACTGATATGGTAGTCTAAGCCCGACAAGGACTGTACAACCGTCGGACCCGATGGAGAAGCTTTTGGGCATTGATGACTGACTAGTAGTAAGCTGTGCATACAAGGCTGGCTTGCGTGCCTATGGGCGATTGAGACGAAGGTTAGGGTCAGCTCTGAGGCAAATCTAGAGGTCTACTATACTATGACATGCATGTATGATTCGTCTGAGCTGATATCACCACTAGCAGAGAACGCAGAAACCATGCCTGATGTCTAAACCATAATCACCAAAATAAATGGGAGGAAATCAAGTCCCGAGAAAAACCCTGCATCATTCGTTATGCTCCTCATGCATGGGCTTAAAACAAGTTTTCTAAATCCCTTAATTGGGGGCCGCTTCAGTGTTGATCAATTTACCCTGGTCCTTTAAGAATTTATCTAGTTAATCGGTCAAAGACCCAGTAGCTAGCACCTTAATAATAAAAGAGAACAATAGGTATTGGCTGTTGGTCGAGACCGAGTCATCTGTAGAGGCTGACAGCCAAGCTTACTAGTAGCTAAAATCAAGGCCTCGAAGCGTGTCAGCCCCAGGGCCAGAGTATCGGTGAACTATTTCAAGCTCAACCAACAAACCTGTACTCAATCACCATTCCAATCGAACTGACCGTAACGCGTTTCGTAACAACCTCACAGTTCGTGAGACTGCTTCAAGTCGGAGTGTCAACAACTCTCCTCTTATACAGCATCATATGAGCCAACACCGAGAACTTCAGGCTATCACACCCGCTTATCTCAGCCAGCGTACATTGCATGCTATCCAACCATATCCTGGCAGATCCTCTAGGCTCGTCCCGAGTGTTAGACCCAGCGCTGACCGAATTTGCGAAAGCATGCTTGTTCCGGTGCCAACTCTGTGGTATGCCACTCAGCTGGGAGTGTCCGCCTTGGTATGGCCCCCAATCCTGTACAGAGTACCATTCCAGGCAAAGTCAACATCAACGATCGATTATGTTTATTGGCTCGCATTGTGATATCAGGGAACTCAAAATGCAACTTCGTGACGCAGAGGGTCTCTTGTCATGTAAGATGATGTTGTAGTGTGCATTCACCGTCGAATGCATGTCGTGAGAATAGGAAGTCTCCGAGTTCAGTATATTACAACACCGGAACCCGAGTAACTCTGTCAATATGAAGAGCTATACTTGATGTTTATCCTTTCGTTCCTCAACTGGGCGCACATCCCGCCCCAGTACTTGCAATATGTACCTCTCGCCCTCTTCGCTCATATTTTTCTCCCCTCAATCCTTCAGTCGTTCATTGCCTCAGTATCAGCTACATACTGGAACAACACCAAGAGGTTTGACCTCACTATAACATGGCAGAACTATGCCCCAGATGGCTTCTCACGAAAGATGCTGCTCGTAAACGGGCAGTCTCCTGGCCCTGTGCTTGAGATCAACCAGGATCATTTGGTGGTAGTCAAAGTCCACAATCAGTCCCCAGAGGAACTCACCGTTCACTACCACGGTATGTCTCTCATGTAACATGAACTTGGAGGTACTGACAAACTAGGGCTGGAAATGAAAGGCACACCATGGACTGACGGTGTTCCCGGCGTTACATAGCATCCCATCAAGCCTGGATGCAGCTTCACTTACAAGTTTCACGCTACACAATACGGAAGTTTCTGGTATCACTCTCACCATCGGGGCCAAATCGAAGATGGTCTGTATGGAGCTATTATTATCCACCCGCGACCCCACGAACCGAGCCCGTTTCACTCGATCTCCGATGATAAAGAGACTTTATATGAGATCCAAACCAAAAGGCGACGAGGCATGTTGAGCCAGTTGTTATTTCTGACTTTGTGCACCTTACTTCTACTGAGAAGTGGGATATGACTGTAGCGGCTGGGATCGAGGATTCATGCTATGATTCGATCCTCTTTAATGGCAAGGGAAGAGTCCAGTGTCTGCCAAAGGATCTCGTGGCAGCCAATCTCAATGAGATTCAGAAGGGCTAGCTTGAGTTGGTACCAGGCGGTGCTGAGTTTGCTGATAAGTCCCAAGTCTTCAAGACAGATTCCACTATTGATTACTGACACTTACAGTTGCCTTCCTGCATCTGCTCTTGATGCCCTTGCTGGTGGCCTAGGCAACGAAGAGGCTCTGCTCCCTGGGACATTCTCCGGATGTAAACAAACAGATGGTGAAATCGAAGTCATCATCAAAGCGTCTAACAAACACCACACTTCCTCGAAATGGATCGCTTTCGACATTGTTGCTGCAGTCAACTTTGTCAACGGCGTCTTCTCCATAGACGGCCTCGATGCGTGGGTGTACGCCATGGACGGCTCCTTACATCCAACCCCAGAAAGTCCAGGCCATTACCGCCACAAACGGAGATGGGTATTCCGTTCTCGTCAAAGCTGAAAAGTCTGGAGACTTGAAAATGAGGTTTAATTCGAATAGTGCGCCGCAGATCATCACTGGTCCCGCTATCCTCTCAGTTGAGGGCTTCGGTTAGACACAAGAGGCTGGACCTTGCTACAACCTCGTGGGTATTCCCGTGTCAGAGGATGTCGTGGTGTTCAACCAGATGGTGGCATTTCCTTAACCCCCCGGTGTCGATCTCGCCAACTGCTGATGTCACCTCCAATCCGACCATGGAGATCAAAGGTGCTTCGTATCTCTGGGCGTTGAACAGCACAGGTCTTATGTCAAAGTTCTCGACGAGCAGAGACCTACACTCTTCAAACCCCCAGCCCTACGTTCATAACAACGTTACCGTCTCGACAGAGCTGGGACAGTGGGTAGATCTCGTCTTCGTGGCAGCCATGTTTCCCCAACCTCCCCACCCGATTCACAAGCACGGTTCAAAGATGTACATGCTAGGCACGGGAACTGGCCCTTTCAGGTGGAGTTCTGTTGGAGAAGCTGCCCAAGAGATTCCCGACCAGTTCAATCTTGTTAAACCGCCTCCAAGAGATGCGTTTCTTTCGGCGCCAGCGGATAAGGAGCCGAGTTGGGTTGTAGTTCGGTATCATGCTGCTGATCCTGGACCTTGGTTGCTGCGCTGTCATATTGATAATCACATGGACGGTGGCATGGTGATGGTTATCCAGGATGGTGTCGATGCATGTCCGGAGGTTCCTGAGGAGTATGGCTGAGGGTGGTGACGGAGAGTGAAGTGTTGGTGAAGGCGCATATGGAGCGAGCGATCTTTTGACTTCTCATCGAGACTAGGTCTTACCATTCAGCTATTGTTTGTTAATAAACACATTTCTATGATCACGCTCAACGCAACGATACAGGTCTTCAAACCGCCAGATCGAAGAGGAATCAAGCAATTCATCAAATTGCAATGCATCATGGTATTCTGAAAAGAAATTGCGCATCATGTCCCGCTACATTAGAACAACCAAGTGACAACATTCTTCACCTTGATCTTCCACCCCGTCTCCTCTGTGACCTTCTCCTCAATCGTATAAACATCCGTCTCAAGATCCATCTCACTCAATCCCACAAGCTTGGTCTTCTTGACAAGCTTCCACACCACAAACATGAGCAGCATGACGGGCAGCTCGATGTAAAAGCTGACGAAGCTGACGCCGTCAAATTTGGGACTGAAACAGCTCCAGCCCTGGACGAGAACGAGAAAACTGTTGAGGATGACGCAGATCCAGGGGCCGTAGGGATACGTCCAGTTCTTGAAAGGGAGAAGATGAGTTTTGCCTTGTAGTGCAAGGGCTTGGCGGAAGCGGATTGACGTGAGACCGATGGAGATCCAGCTGAGTTGGTTCGATACACCGACGATGCTGTAAGTTACACGTTAGCTATGATGGAGGTTTACATTCTGGTAACGACTTACTTCTGGAGCCAATTCCACAAATCGCCCGCGCCGATGAAACTCGAGCCAAAGCAGAGACCAGCCACAGATCCTGTCACAAGGACAGCGACCCAAGGCACTCTGTTCCTGTTGAGCTTTCCAAGGACCTTGGGGGCATGGCCCTCGATAGCAAGAGTGTACATCAATCTCACCCCAGCAAAGAGAGCGTGGTTTCCAGCAGACAAGACACTAGTGAGAATGACGGCGTTGATGACACTTCCGGCAGCTTTGGCGCCCGTCATTTCAAAAACGATGGTGAAAGGAGAAGTGCGGGTCTCCTTGGAGTTGAGATCGGGATAGTCGTAGGGGACATTGAGACCGATGAGGAGAATGGAAAGGAGACTGGTTCTGTTAGTGAGACGAGTGAGTGGGCGTGGGTGAATGGGACGGGACATACTAGAAGAGGATAATTCGCCAAAAGACATTCTTGACGACCTTGGGGAGGTTTCTCGTAGGGTCCTTGGTCTCACCAGCGGTGATGGCAATACTCTCAGTTCCTCCATCTACGCCAGTCGGTCAGTCTCATCTCATACCAATGAGATTCACACCTCAACTTACAAGCAAAAGAAGCCGTGACAAAAACAGAGGCAAAGCCGCCAATTCCTCCGACAAAAGGCGCACCGGGGATATGCCAATATTTCCCGCCGATGTATTCTCCCGCCTCATTCCCACCACAATCAACAACAATTCCCATGACGATGAAGACAACAATGGTGATGACTTTTAGCAGACTGAGCCAGTATTCGAGTTCACCATATGCCTTGACGGAAACAATGTTGACGCCGATGAGGACAACCCAGAAAATCAGACTGAGGGCCCAGCCGGGGAAGTTGTCGGTCCAGTATTGAAGAACGAGCTGCAGAGCAACGAGGTCTGAGGCAGTGGACACAGCGTCGTTGAACCAGTAATTCCAAGTGAGAGCGAAGCCAAACGCATCATCAACAAAACGTCTACATCCCACCATTAGCAACTGACTGGCCCTCCTATGAGCGAGCATCTCACCGGGGACAACTCACCCTGCAAAGGTACAGAAACTCCCAGCAACGGGTACAAACGCCGCCATCTCCCCCAAAGCCAACATGGTCGTGAACACGATGGCACCCACGATGGCATAGGCGATCAACACCGACGCTGGCCCGCCCGTGGCTAGGGACTTTCCAGTGCCGAGAAACAGGCCGGTACCGATGGTGCCGCCAATAGCGATCATCTGCACCTGGCGCGCCGAGAGCGAGCGCTGCAGAAGATCCTGTTGCGTGGGTCGCGGGGCGTCGCTGTGTGGTAGATTCTCGACGTCGTCACCGTCAGGAGATTTGGCGTGTTCTTTTTCCGGGGGAAAGTCCATTGTGAAGCTATTCAATCACAGCTCAGCTGTCAATGAAGAATCAAGACATACAAGTCGGAATCCATAGAGATACAAGTTCATCTCGTGAGTAGATGATGTATGTGACTTGGAGATCCGCAAAAACGAGGCACGAGGAATTGCGTGCTCAGAGGCAAATCCACTCTCCAATGTCAAGAGAGTTGCAGTTACGTACATGTATGTATGTCAATGGGGATCTTGAGAGTGACAAACTCGAACCCGCCAACAGAATCTATCTACTCTGTGTAAGGTAAGGTCGCTGATAGTAACTAGGCGCTAAAATTCTGTGGCAACGTCGCATGAGCCCACATTGTAACTGGATTCAGCCTGTTGTTGATAGGAAGACACGATCTCGGACGGGTAAGGCATGGTTACACCTACTGTCTATCTATATAATCTTGACTTGTTCTCGAATATCTCTACATATTCCCGAGTTCATGTCTGAGATATCGCTGGAAGGAAACACGGATATCAAGTTACAAAAGAGCCCACCAAAAGCGATCTAGATAGAGGGTCACTCTCGGCCCCATCGTGCCGGCTGGCGGCTCATGGGCTGGCTGTCCAGAAAATCTCTGCTTACCTCAGTCATTCATTGCCTGAAGGATTCCAACCTCATGGTTCATGTCTACCTCTTCTCATATCCAATGCTGCCACTCACGAGACGTTGTACAGCTCTCGTGAGTTTCGACATGGGAATTAACATGTGAGCCAAGAATCGCCAAGATCTCTTTCTTCGCTCTCGTCGTCTTCTAGAAGCTTGCTTGGGCTGATAAGCACAAAGCAGAGCAGTTCAGCTCCGAGATCATGCAACTTATTCCCGTGTGATTGATTGATTGCCTCTCTTATCACTCCATGGGCTCTGCCTGTATCGCCACTTTGTGACTCGCTCACCTATTGATGTCTTTGTTGCTGTGCTCAACACTCAGGACGTCACTTCATAGATTATTATCATAACCATTCTCACGACCTTACCCACAGACAGACTCTGTGCCTGCATCTGCCGGGAGGGAATATGCCAAGTAACAACAATTATATCCAGTCAATGCGCGTCTTTTGATGCCATGTGTTCTTACAGTCAACTAGTTCACAGCACATATGACTCCGAGAATCTGCCTAATACGACTAGAGCCAAGCAATGGCCACATATCCCTATCTCAACGGACCTATCTGTCACTGACAATCCGTCAGATATGGCGTCCAAACATTTGGCCTTGGTAGACCGAGTCTGATCTCGTCGGTTGTCACGGGCTTCCAACTTAAAACTTACACTGGGCCCAGTCTGCTGTGCTGGATCCTTCGAGGCTACCAAGTTAACCATAGCCCTGCCAAGCATCGCCATCACCAATCTGTCCTCAATTCAATAGTCTACTAGCATTACCTTGTATCAGTCAGTCAGTCCTCTACTTGATCTGCCTTGACTTGTAGTGAGGGTCTAACTGTCACTGGCCTAGGACTTGTGGTGGCTGCATCTCCCATCTCATCCCAGCCTAGCTTATAGGCAGCAACACCAACAGCAAAACCACCAATATCTTGTCATGAAACTGTCCTTTTTGGAAAGATCTACTTGACAGGAACAGGCATCAATATTCCCCTTTTCACCGTAGCATTAATCTTATTCCATATCTCATCTCCTCAGGATACCCCTGTTATAGTGCTTATAAAATGTTATCCGACCTGGCCTCAAAACTAGGCCTCACCTCCAAAACCGCATCCCAATCCTTCCTCAAGCCACGCGATCCTTCCAAAAAAAAATAATAAAAATAAAAAATAAAAAATAATAAAAAAAAAGGCTCACCAAAGTAAGCTACACACCAAACGACATTCCCACCCCTGATACTTTCCTCTCTTCTCCGCCTGAAACCCCAATAACAACTCATCCCATCGACTCTGCAAACTCTCCTCTTCCTCAGTACCATGGCCACACCGCTATCATGCTAGACGACGTCCTCTCACCAGAAGAATGCAGATAGCTTCTCTCCCTAGCAGAAGCGTCCGTTCCAAGACCTGATGAGAGTGCCCCGGCTTGGAAACCTGCTTTGATAAGCGCCGGTCCCGGATGGGAGGCCCCGGCGCCCGGGTATAGACAGAGTGACAGGATTATATGGAATCAGCAGACTGTTGTTGATCGCCTATGGGAGCGCTGCTTGCTCTCCGAGGGGTTGCGGGAGCTTCTGGCTCTGGTGCCGCCGCAGCCCTATATCAAGGGTGGGAAATGGGTGTTTGGTCGCTTTAACGAGAGGACGAGGTTCCTGAAGTATTCACCAGGACAGTTCTTCAGACGCAAGTGTAGTCACCTTTCTCCCATGTCCACAGCTAACATATCCCCCAGCCCACTGCGACGGCCCTTTCTACTATACCGAAGGCCCAGGCAAAGAGTTTGAGACTTTCTACACTGTTCACCTGTACCTCAACGACTCTGTTTGTTGAGAATGATCCAGCGTCGGAACTTGCAGGTGGCGCAACTTCATTCCTTGACAGAAAGGGAGAGAATAGAGTCGATGTAAACCCCAAAACTGGAAGCGTTCTCATCTTCCAACACAGAGGGCTATTCCATGAAGGAGCAACGGTACGCAAGGGGATCAAATACACCATCAGGACAGACATTCTCCACGAATGGGTGCCTGATAAGGAAATGGAAGATGCCAACTGATAAGAAAGGCAAGAAAACTCGGGACCTCGATCTTGGTGCGGACAACCAGAGCCTGATGCTGACTGTCATTTGTACATTTTCTACTGTAGCTCTTCTTCTTAGGCTATCTTTGGTGCGGATTTGCCAAATTATATTCATTATGTAGAGCAATCCCAAGTTTGCCACAAGGCTACTCAAAGTTGAGGATTATGTTCATTCTTTAGAGCAACAATCCTCAGTTTGTCATAAGGCTACTCTAAAGTTGTGGATGTGCCGCCGCTGCCTATCACCTGTATTTCCGTTCCTTCGGCATCTTCTTCGCCACCAACTCCTCCATATCCTCCTTCTTATACACATGCGGTGCTAATTCCCCTAGCCACTTTGGCTCAATAGGCATCACACTGCGCATATAATCCTTGGTCGTCTGGACAAGCTCAAAATAAATCACCGTCTTCGCCGGCGGGTCAGCGGACATCATGACACTGCTTGGGTGGATCCACATGGCTGTATTGCTCTTCACCCTCCTGTAACCGTCGCCACTCTTCTGCAGCCGTGCAGCGTTCAGGAAGAAACCCGATGTGATGGCCCGTTTGATGGGGAGAAGGTTGGAGAGACCACATGTAGACAGCCCAACTTCGACTCTTTCGCATAGCTTTGTTAGTTGGTCACGAACATCGCGTGCCCTTGTGAGAGACCGTTGTTGAAGGAAATTCTCCTTCGCCCAGATGGGGGAGAAGCCGCTGTCAACCCATTGGGTCCAGATGTTGAGGAGTGTGACGTGGTCACCTCCGTCCTTGATGGTGAATCGGTTTCGGGCGCTGTCTGCTTCAATCTTCTTGTCCTTGGGTCGGAAGAACAACGTAGAAGCTTCACCAAGCATCGATACAATGGACAGAACCTCTTCGACGCAGCCTTCCTTGCCGGCAGCCAACACTGCTTTGGCTAGCAAAGGGTCTGTAGGGAATTCAGCCATTTGTCGGCCAACTTTGGTCAACTCGCCACGATGATTCAGCGCTTGCAGAGCATATAATTGATTCAGCGCGCCAATGAGAGAGTCTTTGGACGGAGGATCCATGAAATCGAAATCGAGCAGTTCATTGATGCCTAGGGACTTCAGCTGAAGCACGACACCATTCAGGTTTGTTCGCTGGATTTCTGGTGTGGTTGATTCGTCCATTTCGTTCATGTATGCGAATTTTGTATATAGACGGAAACACTTTCCTGGGCCAACACGACCGGCTCGACCACTTCGTTGGTTCGCAGATGCTCTCGAGCAAGGAACAACAACCAAATTCGACGCGCGGGTGGCGGGGTTGTAGACGTTTTCCTTGACATAACCAATATCAATAACGTAGACAATTCCATCAATGGTTAAACTGGTTTCGGCGATATTTGTAGCCAAAATGACTTTGCGAGCCCCTTCTGGTGTTGGTTCGAAGATCTTCGCCTGTAATTCGGATGGCAGGTTTGCGTAAATTGGGCAGATGACAAGTTCCTTGACGCGATTGCCGAGCTTTTTTGCTGTTTGAGTAAGTTCAAGCTCGGCGGCTTCAATCTCGTCTTGTCCGGTCAAGAAAATTAGAATATCACCCTTGGGTTGTGTTGTGTGAATCTGGAATGTTGTTACAATGGCCGCGGTCAGATAATTCGCTTCGGGAGCGGGTGTGTAGTAAATGTCGACTGGGTATTTTCGACCAGGAATATTGAAGATGGGAGCGTTGTCGAAATACTCTGAGAATCTCTCAGCGTTCATAGTGGCGGACGAAATCAGCAGCTTCAAATCAGGTCGCGATCTCGAGAGATCCTTGAGTAGCGCCAGGAGGATATCAGTATGTACCGTGCGTTCGTGAGCTTCGTCGATCATCAGCGCTGAGTACGACGAGAGTTCGGGGTCTGTCATGATTTCTCGTAATAACATTCCATCAGTCATGTACTTGAGGATGGTCTTGTCGCTGGTGCAGTCCTCGAATCGGATCGTATATCCGACCTCTCTACCGATTTTGACACCTACTTCATCAGCCACGCGAGCTGCTACACTCATGGCGGCCACTCGACGAGGTTGTGTACATCCCACTTTCATGCCGTTCTTGGTATAACCCGCCTCGTGGAGATATTGTGGTAGCTGAGTCGTCTTTCCACTGCCAGTCTCTCCGACAATGACGAGAACTTGAAACTTCTCCAGCGCAGCGATAAACTCGTCTCGATATTGGTAGATGGGCAGGCTCTTTCGTGTCTCCTGTATCGATAGCGCCTTCTTCTCGGCTTCATCGATCCGCGCCATCAGGGCTTGTTGATCTTTGGTCAATTTTTGACGGTCGCCAGGCATTCTCGCGTCCGATTTCCACTGGATATACTGTGATTCGTCCATAACAAGGCCGTAATCGTCGTTCTCTCTTTCGGCGCGCTGGATTTGCGCTTTCACCTTTGTGGTTTGTTCCCGTTCCCATTCTTCATGCTCTGTGACGAATTTCTCCCGCCCAAACTGGTCTCTTTCGATGTGCTCCTTATATAGTACCTCTTCCTTCTTCTTGCGATCGAGCTTTCCCTTCTCGGTGATGTAGTCCTCAGGCATGTAGTATCCATCTCGATGATCATCAATATTAAGTCGCTCTTCGGCCAGTCGCAGGATCTCTCTGTTCTTGGCAAATTCGGCTTTCTCTTTCTCCGACAGTCGCACGCCGCTCCTCAACTCATCCGTCTCCTCTGCAACCTGCTTTCGCAAGAGAGCAAGTCGTTCGGCTTCTCTCTTCTTGAGGTATTCTTGTCGCGATCGTTCTCGAATATCAGGCAGCGCCGCTTTGTTCCGTGCAGCGACATCTTCGGTCTTCCTCTTTTTCGAGGGCTTCTTCGATGACCCCCCACTCTCCTCTCCCCCATCCTCCATAGGGAGGAATGCATAGCGTTTGGCGCTCATGATGTGTGTATCATTGTCGAGTAGAAGTGGAAATAGGTTGGTCTGGGGACTTGGATGAAAAATGTGATCACGTGATTCTTCGGAGCTTGAATCACTGTCAATCAAGGACTTATTATATATACATAAATTCGTAGAGTTTGGTTGCATTGAATCCTAAATAATAAAAGACTTCGGTAACTTGAGTAACTTAGTATAAGCTTAGGACGGTCTCAGTGTACCTTTTGCTGAGTTTATTTTGACATCTTATATCAAGGTCTGGTGTTTTCTTGCTCTTAACAGCCCAGCTTACTTTGGGCAGTCAGGAATGAAAGTCTGTGTCATCAAAGGTCGAGTCTCGCACTCACTACTGGTTGGTTACTGTAACAGGCAACGAGTGAGGTGGTGAAGCATCAAAACCCAGTGTCGATATTCAAACATTAGGATAGACTTAGGACCAAGTTTATGAGTAATTCATTTAAATTTAGGTGTGCCTTCTAAACAAGGATAAGAGTTTAGAAGAGGGTGTCAAAACAAACTTAGTAAAGAGTCCCCTAAGCTTAGGCTAATAAATTACCTAAATGTTTTCATCATTCAGGATTACGGTCCTAAGTTTTATCTCCTCCCCTACAGAGTAGGATGCTTCTTGATCTCCAAGTGCCCGAGTGAGTGCTCTTGTGAGCAAACTGTAGCGTGGGGTACAGAGCTGGGTGTGGCATTTACGCCTGACAACGGAGAAAGCATAATCCGAGAGTGAGTCAAGCCTGACGGCCAGTCACAAACTCTCGATAAGGGGCCACTTGGCAGGGGTCTACTGATAAGCTTGCTACTGTCCCAAAAAGTGTAGAGCACTTGATAACACGCTGGTGTTTCGAGGTTCAGGCGAGCTTCTTCGTTCGTTCTTTGTCAAGTTCAAGTCACCCTCCTTTGTTCCTCGCAGCATCTCGAAGTCTGTCCTTCTTTACCATTCAAGGTCAGAAGTCTCAGTTTGTTTATATAAACTCTCTTTCCATCTCTTCTCTTTTTTTTTTTTATATCTGCAGGAGGAGAGACATGTTATTCCATACAGCGGCCCTCGTGGTCCTTCTAGCTCTGGTCCAGCTAGCTGTATGCGCCCAGGACTATTACAAGGTACAACAATTCCCATATGCCCACAAGTACGCAGATTCTGACAGTCTTGCAGGTTCTAGGTGTAAGCAGGCAAGCAGGGAAGAAAGAATTAAAGCAGGCATATCGTCAATTGTCGAAGAAGTTCCATCCAGACAAGAATCCGTATGCCCCTCCAATCCACCCCCTGCTTGATTTCTAATTAATACTGACGTTTTCCAGTGGCGATGATACAGCACACGATAAGTTCGTCGAGGTTTCCGAAGCTTACGATGTCTTGAGCGATGAGGAAATGCGCAAAGTTTACGACCAATACGGCCACGAAGGTGTTCAGCAGCGCCGCCAAGGAGGAGGTGGCGGTGGTGGCCATGATCCCTTCGATCTCTTCAGCCGCTTCTTCGGTGGGCACGGCCACTTCGGACGAGCGTCCAGCGAGCCCCGAGGCCACAATGTCGAAGTCCGTGTCGAAATCTCCCTCCGCGACTTTTACAACGGCGCCACCTCCGAGTTCTCCTGGCAGAAGCAACATATATGTGAAGCCTGCGAAGGCACTGGAAGTGCAGATGGACAAGTCGATACCTGCCATACGTGTGGCGGCCACGGTGTACGCATCGTCAAGCGTCAGCTCGCTCCTGGAATGTTTCAGCAATTTCAACAAAGATGCGATGCTTGTGGCGGTAGGGGCAAGAACATCAAGCACAAATGCAAGGTCTGCCAGGGTGAACGGGTTGAGAGGAAGGCGACGACTGTTCAACTCAACATCCAGCGTGGAGCTGCTCGCGGCTCTCGTGTTGTCTACGAAAACGAAGCCGATGAGAGTCCCGA
This sequence comes from Fusarium xyrophilum, assembly GCA_008711595.1. NCBI lineage: Eukaryota > Fungi > Ascomycota > Sordariomycetes > Hypocreales > Nectriaceae > Fusarium > Fusarium xyrophilum. The sequence continues at coordinate 15,753 of VYWZ01003111.1, forward strand.
TTGGGTCCCTGGTGACTTGCTGGTGACACTATCTGAGAAGGCTCCATCGTATGACAACAATCCCGACAAGACCGATGGCGCATTCTTCCGTCGCAAGGGTGACGATCTGTACTGGACCGAGGTTCTCTCTCTTCGGGAAGCCTGGATGGGCGGCTGGACTCGCAACCTCACTCATCTCGATAACCACGTCGTGCGGTTAAGTCGACCCCGCGGCAAGGTCATTCAACCCGGCCATGTCGAGACTGTGGCCGGGGAGGGTATGCCCATCTGGCACGAGGATGGCGATAGCGTGTACCACAAGACCGAGTTCGGAAACCTATACGTCGAGTACGCAATCGTACTGCCCGATCAGATGGACTCCAACATGGAAAGCGATTTCTGGAGCCTGTGGGAGAAGTGGCGACTCAAGAGCGGCGTCGATCTACATAAAGACAGCGGACGACCAGAGCCCGCAGCGCACGCTAGAGACGAGTTATAATGAGAAAAAAGGTGATCGGCGTCGAGGATGAGGAGTTAGTTGTATGATTCATGAGAAGGGGGCTCATATATATTAGTGTCGATACGAATGGATACCAATGGCAGGTTTCAGAATATTAAAGACGTTATGGAAATGTCCATGTTACAAGGACAAGATGCTCAAGGGTCTGTTGGTGTTGGTGTGAGATCCAGGAACAACAACGGTAAAGACACACTGTGCCCCACAGAATGTAACATCGACTTACAAGGAACCACCCAGAACAATCCAACGATCCAGCAATCTCACAGTACTTCAGAACCTCATATCATGCAATCACATACCTAAAGGAACCAATCCCTCCAACCGACTACATCTCGAAGCTTAAGCGAAACTTCTACAACATCCTTGCTCTAACTAATGTGGCCAAGACCTCTCCATAAATGAAGCCATCACAGCCTAACAGCAGCGCCCATCAGATAACTGTATAAATCTCAATGCAATCAATCACATCTCGCCTTGTTCTTCTTTTTCCTCTCTTTCCCTTCCTTTTTTTTCCTTCTTCTGCCCTTGACAATCATGACAGTGACCAGTCCTTAGAGCATAACATGTCAAGTCCAGACTCAACCACCACCACAAACACTCCTGCAAACAGCACCCCTAGCACGTCGACTCCAGACGTGATAGAAGTTGCCCGCTCAGACCTTGTCCCAGTCAAAGACACGGACTATCAAACGGACAAGTATCTTATCCTCTGCGGGAAATGTGGCGGCGTCTTGAACGTCGCCAGATACAGCTGCATGTGCGAGCATGGTTCTGATGTTGCTCGCGCTGCTTGATTGGTTTATGCTACCAAAGACAGTCGCAAGAAGCGATATGCGTACACATGCGTTGCGTTCAAAACAAGATGCCTGTCTCATCTGCCATTCGTCCCAGCTCGAGCGAGGTAATACATAGGATCGAGCTTCAGCTCTCCTCCAAACTCCACTCAAAATAATGCATCAAAGACTCAGACTTCAGTCACAAGCGATGCTCAAACATTGCTATACAGCTGCAGTGCGGCTCCATTATCACGTCTTCTTATAAAAGCATCACCTTTCGCAGGGCATATAGAGGGTTGCGATTTGGAAAGGTTAGAGACAAACACACGTAGACGGAATGGGGACTCCATATATAAAAAGACATCGAACCGTGTTTCTCTATATCGGCCGTAATGTATAATAGTCATAACATCATATCATAAAGCTCAGGTTCAACTGGAAAAGCAGACCATCAATCATATCCTTCCAAAGAAATCGTTCCCCAAAATCACAGTCGTCAAGTCGTTAGTCTCTGTGTCTCCTTCTGCGTCTTCTTCTTTCGTGACCTCCATCTTCGATAGCCCCCCGTTGTTCTGGTTCTTGAAGTCCTCCAAGAATATTCCCAATTAGACCAAGCCATCCGCTTTTACCTTCAAGTGATCCAGTGACACCACGAACGAGCTGATCCACAGCTTGACTATCCGTTCCAGCTACTTGCCAAGCCCCTTTGATGTCCCAACCATCCCGATGTCTGGGTTTGTACTGAAAATCACCTTGTCTGCGTGTCCAACTACGGCTCCTACTCGATCGTCCGTCCAGGGGCCTACCCTGTCTGTCAAATCGGTCGGGTAGTTCTTCGACAGACTCATCCGAGCTGGAGTCATCGTCTCGATGACGACGTCTCCGTCCAAAATAGTCATCCATTTCCATAGCAGGAGGAGTAGACTTTGAACGTGGCCCAGCGGGCACAAGGCCTTGAAGTAGGTCATGAGCTTCTTGCTCCTGTCTCTCTTTTTCTTCTTTGGCTGCCGTTTCCTCACGGTGCCGCCTCATTGTCATAGAGCTCTTTGGTGACAAGGGGCCAAACACTACCGACTTGGCCGGTTGACCCTCATCAGACGAGTCTAGACTATCTGTCGCGGAGTCAGCTTCTGTTTCTTCACCTGTGCCAACAACCCTCCCAGTACGGTCGGACGCACCCTCGTCAAGGCTTCTGGAGCCAAGTTTGTGGACAGGATTACTCACATTGTCAGGCGCTCTTGGACCGCCAGCCGGTGAAGGTCCCGGAGGTCCTGGAGGGGGCGGTGGTGGCCCAGGAGG
>VYWZ01003114.1:0-10461 GCA_008711595.1 Fusarium xyrophilum
CGTCTGCACCTATCCATCCTTTTATTCGCCATCTCTGGAAAACACGACTTGGAGTTTCCTCTTTGGCTTACGTACCCGCCCGCCCATCTGGCCCTCCACTACCTACCTACCTGCATCTACCCTTCTTTGGTCATCGGTCATGTCAAAACAAAGTCGCGACAAAATGAGACTTTTTTTTTGTTGTTTTCATCCCAACTCCACTTCACGTCTTTCGTTCGCCACTTTCGCTATGATCTTTCAAGACTTCATGAGCGCTAACGTGACTCCATATGTGAGGAAAAAGGCATCATCTGTTTTGAAGCACGTTTCTCTTGTCGCTTGATATCATCGCTATTTATCTATCAGCACACGCACTACATAGTTTACATCTCGTATTAGCATCTATTTTTACATTTCATTATCCAAGTATTGGTAGCATGTGAGGAATTACAGTCGGCTTCCAGGGAGCGACTCATCCGCCATCCAAACAGCCTTGCCTTGGTCATCCACTGCCGTCTTGCGAGCGATAATCTCTTTGGCGACCTCAGCGATGCCTTGGCGACCATTGCGCAAGGACACAATTTTGTTGGCCAGCTGCTCCTGGGTATATGTGCCCCTTGACAGAATTTCCTCAATCTCTTTCTCGGATGGCACACCAAGTTCCCCGTGAGGGTATTCCTTGAATGTGCGATCGGTGAAAAGGGCTAGTTCATTATTGGAGTCGTACTCAAAGAAGGGCTTGGCCACGTTTGTGCCTCCAATCGCCTCGAGTGACTCAGGCTGCCACTTGGGCGCCTCCTTTCGGATGAGCAGTGCTGATACGCCCTCGGTGAAGTCGGGATGCTGCATGAACTTGGTAGCAATCTGGTGCTCCTTCTTAAATGTTTCAGCGATATCCCATTCACCACCTACACGCATCTGGCGAAGAGCCACATGCACAGCCGTAGGTGATCGCTTGTGTAGCGTCCTGAGCTGCTTCTGCGCCCATTCCTCAGTTGGACCCCACTCAGCCTGCAAGGCAGCAATGATCTCGCTGATGGTGTGCTTGTTAAAGCATCGGTCGATTGCCTGGCGAATCTCGCCGCTTAGGGTTATGGGCTGGTCATATGGAAGACCGGTACAGAATTCTTCAAGAGTTTGATTGATGAGTGCCAGTCGCTCAGGCAAACCGTCGCTGTCCCGGAACCGCAGTTCGGCTAGACGTGCCTCTAGATCAGGCAAGCTGGTTGAATGCAGGTAGTGGGTGGCAATACCCGAGTAGAAGACGTTGGGGCCAGTGAGTCGTTCGCTGGTAAGCGCAAGGAAGGTTCCGACAGATCCGTTCATTCGAGGAAGAAAGAAGGAAGCGCCAACATCGGGGAAGAATCCAATTGTAGTCTCGGGCATGGCAAAGACAGTCTTCTCGGTCGCGATCCTGAAAGGGGCATGGGCACTCAAACCAACACCACCTCCCATAGTGATGCCATCCATGAAAGCGATGTAGGGCTTCTTGTATGTCGCAATGTAGTGGTTCAGCTTATATTCGAGGGCGAAGTATTGTGCCGATTTCTGCCAACCGTCCTCACTCTCCGAGTTGAGCTTGGCGAGCGCAGTAACGTCACCGCCAGCGCAGAGGGCCTTTTCGCCAGCACCCTTCATAACAACAACATTCGCGAGATCAGACTTTTCCCATTCGATTAGTCGGGGCACGATCTTCCGGATCATCGAGGCATCGAGTGAGTTGAGCTTCTTCGGCCGGTTGAGCATGACGGTTCGTAGACCATACTTGCTCTCGAAAACTACATCATTTGGATCATCCCCCCGCTTCTCTCGGATGTTGGTGGCCTCCGACGAAAGCTATGACATGAAATTAGAATTCATAGCAACAGAGACCCCGATAATTGTGTTCACCTGTCGTGCACCGAGCGAGGAGCTCAGAATTTTTGATTGCTGGACCATATTGAAGATTCTTGGTGAGCTGTGACTTGCAACATTAGCTGAGGCGCAAGCTCGGACTGACAAAGTTCGAAATGACATTGTATGAGAAGAAGAATCAGCGATGCGCAAATGCGATCGACATGCGCATCGACGTGAAGGAAGAAGGGGTAAAAGACGGCTTGGAGTCTTGTCCGAGGTCCGCGGCAATGCTTTTCTTAACCGTCCGCGACAAGCCGCCTAATAGCCCAAAAACCGATACCAAGGTTCGCAGCCACACTTTTGGTGGAAGTATTTGCTCTCTAACTACTATCGTCACATGACTTCTCATGAAGCTCGAAAAATGGGTCTGTGCCATCAGCCAATCAGACACGTACTCCAACTCGTGGTCAACTTTTTGAGCTATGGCTTCAGCCTTGCGCGCATCTCCAACATCCCAAACTATCAGATTATTTCCAAGATGTCGACGGACCCCAAGATTCAGTATGTCACAACAAGTCCTTCTTCTCAGCCCCACGGTACTAACAGATTGATTAGGGAGCTTCTTAGCAAGTCGCGCAATGAACTCACGTAGGTGACAGGCACCTCTTCCTCTGTTTCCAGCCCCGCGACAAGTCCTCGATTGCTAACACATCATCTTCCAGTGAGTACGAGATTGCCCAGCTAGAAGAACATGAGTTCTCTGCCGGCCCTCTATCTATCCTTCAGACCGCCGTCCGATCGCATGTGCAAGTGCTCATCTCCATCCGCAACAACCGCAAGCTCCTTGCGCGTGTCAAAGCCTTCGATCGCCATTGCAATATGGTGCTGGAGAATGTGAAGGAGATGTGGACAGAGACCCCTCGGCTAGCAAACGGGAAGAAGGGTCGCCCGGTGAACAAGGATAGATTCATCAGCAAGATGTACGTCTACAACACAATAACTTGTCAATTAGCGGTGACAGGAATGTCGAGGCTGAGTACTGACTTTATCGCAGGTTCCTGCGAGGCGACAGCGTCATTTTGGTTCTTCTCAGCTGATGGTTCACTACCGTCATGATTTTGGGGCGGTGAGAGCTCGAATTTGAGAATGGGATTTTTGTATGTCTTACGGGCAAGACTCACAGGGACTACGTAGGCGTTGAAAACATGTTGATTTTCCCATACCATATTCTGTTCATTACATGTGTTATCAATATTTGCACACTGCCAATCAGCTGGCCTTGCTGGCTAACAGCAGAGGTGATAGACTGCCTAACTGCTCAAGCCCAGGAAGAAGTTGGCCAACCCCCAAGCTCCAGGATCGGGAACCTCCTGATAGCCACTACCTCCGATATAAACCGTCCGACCCAGGCTGGCTTGCATACCCTTGGTCTTATTAGCCCCCTCCAGTGCTGCTTCAGCTGCCTTCTTGGCATCTCCTGTCTGGACAAGGGCTTCCACGAAAGGATGAAGGGCGTCGACCAATGTCCGATCTCCAGGACGAGCAGGCGTGTACTTGGCCAAAGCATCGCTACTCATTTTGAGGGCCTTGCTCCAGACTTCGGGCGAGGCGGTGCCGGGCGACAGTTCACGAAGAGCATGAACCAGGGCGTTGAGGAAGATGGCGTACAGAGCCCCAGAGGTTCCATCCATGGCCGTTTCCACGATTGTTACGATTGATGAGAGATCCACGACAACGTCGCCGGTAAGAGGTTGCTCATCGATGTGCTTGAGGATTGCTGTATTATTTCAGTAAATGGCTTTGACCAACGGGGCCCCGATGCGTCGGACTGACCTTCAGCGCCTCGTTTCAAACCGATTCCACAGTCACCATCTCCGACGATAGTATCGTAATGGGTGACCTCTGGCTCAGCCTCAATCACTTTTTGCAGGCCTTTCTTTAATACTGCTTGCGCGGTACTAGGGTCTATTTTTAGACCACTAGGCTTGATATCCCCTGTAACACCAGCACGGCCCGTTCTTGTATTGATATTCTTGGCTTCCCAGGTGCTGGCCTGGACGGGTGAGGACCATCCAACCACCTCGCTGGGAGCATCAAGCATTTCAATCATGCTCGGAGCTTCGAAATCAGGCGAGACCACATTGAGAAGGGAAATGCTGAAGCCGAGACCGTTCAGACTGGTCATGAATGTTCCACTGAGTATTCTGACGGGCCGGATATTGTAACTTGACTCGAGCTGACTCGCAACTTCTGCAGTGATGCCGCCCAGCTCAAGAACACTGACTCCTCCCAGGTTGTTGATCATGAGAACAACTTGTTTGGAATCAACGTTCACAAAAGCTCGATCCTTGTCTGCGGTGTCGAGTAATTGCTTGAGCATTTTACTTACGAGATCAGGTAGTTCAGCCTTCTCACGGCCAGAGCCGGGTTCATTGTGAATACCCATTCCCAGCTCCACCTCGTCTGCCGCAAGACTGCCCTCCGTATCGGCCTTCCGCCCAGGAACATGCACATGTTCGAGACTGGCGCCCACACTGACGAGGCTGTCTGCTGTCAGTTGTGCATATTTGGCAACCTGGTCAAGTGGCTTTCCCAGAGCTGCTAGGGCACCTGAGATTTTGTGAACGAGAACTGTACCTGCAATTCCACGACGTCCGACTTTTCCGGCTTTTGCACGACCAACACCGACATCGTCGCCAACAACTACCATCTTAACCTCCAGCCCTGCAGCCTTGGCCTTTTCAACAGCCATGCCAAAGTTGAGGACGTCACCGGTATAGTTCATTACAGTGACCAGGACTCCCTTTGATGTATCGACGCGGGAGGTAATTGCTGTACGTATTTGTTCTGCCGAGGGAGATGCGAATATGGTTCCAGCCACAGCTGCGGAGAGCATGCCTTGGCCGACCATGCCGGCGAATGCGGGCTCGTGGCCGGAGCCACCTCCTGAGATAATGGACACTTGTGCTTTGGCATTGGAATCAGGACGACGATAGATGACTTTGAAGTCTGGATCTAGGGCGAGCGACGGATTGGTGAGGGTGAGGCTGTGGAGAGCTGAGGAGACGAGGTGGGTTGGATCGTTGACAAAGTGTTTGGCTGACATGGTAATGGACGGATGGAGCGAGTTGATCGACTAGTATTATAGAGCTGAGATGAAATTGGTTCTTAATTAAGAAGATATTATTGATCAATTGGGTCAGATATTTGAGTGATTCAAGCTTCTTAAGTACCAGCTGCCAAGATAAGCGCCACTATGGGGTTATGTTGGCTGTATGGACTCAAACGATGAAAAGGATGGATGAAGGGAAGCCAACACCGAGCTCAAGTGGGGGAATCGCGGGGTTTGCAGCGGGGTGGAGCTGTGAGGCCGGGGTAGGGAGGTATTGGGTATTGGGTTTATGTATGCCGAAGTTTTGCCCACTGTTAACGAGCATGTGGCCATTGACTTGCAATCATGAGACTTGTACGAGGTGGACATATGGGATGTTGTTGATGATGGAGTTGTTGAGAACCACACAATTCCTGCGCAGTGTACAAATTGGAAATGAGGTGGGTTTGAGTCAACTCTGAGGCTTCATGCGGACATGGGAGGCTCAACAAGTTGTTTAACTGCATTGTCAATTGTTTAATGATTCGGGGGCCAATATAACAAGAGGCGGCATTGCACGCACATGCGTGTAACCACCGGCTTTCCTATTCGAGTAATATCCTAAGCTTCATAACAACCTGATACTAGCTTGTGGACCGTGTTTTTATATTATAAGCTTAATTGACATTTAAAAGCATTACAATCCAGACAAGGCATGTCCATTGCTAAACGCAAGCCTAGTGATTTATCAGCTAATAGGTAAGATGAGAAAAAAAAAGCATAAGCGTATTTGTTTGCTTGCTGGTAGATCGCTCTCCGGGTAATAATGTGGAAGAGAATGCAAGTATGATAGAATAGCCAGCAGAATCTGAAGTAATGATGTTAATAGCATGGAACTGTGCTGGCTTTTCGCGTTATCTCGTGAAGCAGTGCTGTCCTATAATGCTGAATGCTGAATGCTGAATGCTGAATGCTGAATGCTGAATGCTGAATGCTGAATGCTGAATGCTGAATGCTGAATGCTGAATGCTGAATGCTGAATCCGTACTTTGTAAACGATATCAGATTCATTAATTCCTATTCAGCGCAAGACCATTTAGGTTACGGAGTACTAGTCCAAATAATGATAAGCCTAGATCCTCGATAACTTTGCAACATCCAGCATGCTCTAACTTGCAGACAGTGCTGTATACCTTGGATAAAGTTCAGCTCCAGTGGCTGGAACAATTGCCAGACTGGAAACCAAAAGCTCGTTATAGATAAAGAAACTGTCTATCCTCTGTACGCGTCAGGATACAGTGCATACGAATGCTCGGTTAGATATACCTACGTACCAAGGCACGGATAAATTTCCGGCAGCATTCCCATATACCGCTCCACACAGTACCGTATCCCTACCACAGTTCCTCTATAATTTCTTCAGAGGCGCACGCTAACGCGGGAGCAAAATAACCTAAACCAATAATTAAAACAATGAGTTCCGTGATCCCGGCTTGGCTAACTCGCTAATAAGTAAAGATCGAATTGCCCTTCCTGGAAACTGAAACACACGCGACTGTGTACTACCTATGTAAGCATACGATACGTTCCATGGTTGCCCTACGGAATAATGGTTCTTTCAGTCTCGGCCGAATTGAAAGAGATGCTCCATAGTTTCTTATCCGCTCTTCAGGTCATGCAGAAAAGGGATAGAGCCAACGATTGGATCGTGCTGGCTCCAGGAACAAATGGAGCATTGCTTACACTGGAGCCGATCATAATCAGGTGCTGTGCAGTGCATTGCATTGCATGCCTGCTTGCGTACCTCTCTCTCTCTCTGACACTGCTCTTTCATGACAGACTCGCACTCGCCGACTCGAAGTCCCCCCAACTGTCGCCTGAGTATGTGAACCCCCTGACGATCCACGTTCCCGTAGGATCCATGTTGTTGCTCCGCCTCAAGGCACATCCATCCATCCATCACATCGTATGGCCCCGATGAGCCCGAGCCATGATGGGCTCCCACTCTCCTTGGACAAATTCATTTACAAAGGGGACCCTTCCCTCCAACTTTCAGTGGAGTCCCTGACGTATCGTTCAACATTGATCAGTCAATGTCAGCAGTGGCCATTCCCACAGCAAAAAATTGGGGTGTTTCGAGCATCCATCCCCCTTCTTGCAATGCCAATTTCAGAAGGAAGGACATCTTCTCTTTCCGCAGATCGATTCCCATTTCCTTGAGGTTTTCTTTCTCTCGTTGTCCTTGGGCTACTCACTTAGACACGCTCCTTTCCGTCTACGTGGTTGGATATTTCTATCACCATATATCGTTGAATTCATTCTTGGCGACGCACTCGTCTAAGTGGGATACACGAGCCGAGCTTGGCATCGAACAGGGTCCAGTCCATCTGTTATTCCCGTCTCGTCTTTGTCTTGGTATTCCGAGTTTTGGGTTAAGCTGCCAAGATGCATTCATTACTTCGAGCGACTACGGCGGTACTTGGCTGGGCAGCAGCTGTCAATGCCTACGACGTAACATGGGATGACAATAGTAAGTTTTGTTCTGATCAAGAAGTAGAGCGAAACTAACGCATAGTGGCAGAATCTATCGAGAAGGCTGCCGGCCAGGCAGCTTATGGCTTGGTAAAATACTACACAGGAAACAACACCGGCGATACACCAGGAAACTTGCCAGATCCTTACTACTGTAGGTCTCCCATGCCAATCGAGCCCTAAACATTTATTGACCATCAACAGGGTGGGAGGCTGGCGCGATGTTTGGTACTCTCGTTGATTATTGGTGGCTCACCGGTGACGACTCTTATAACAACATCACAAAACAAGCCATGATCCATCAAGCCGGCACAGAAGGCGATTACATGCCCGATAACCAGACAATGACCGAAGGAAACGACGATCAGGGCTTCTGGACAATGGCTGCAATGTCAGCAGCTGAGCATCAGTTCCCAGATCCTCCCGAGGACACACCCGGATGGCTCGCTCAGGTCCAAGCTGTGTTCAATGAGTACGTCAGTCGCTGGGACGCAGACTACTGCGACGGTGGTATGCGTTGGCAGATCTTTAAGTGGAACACTGGTTACGACTACAAGAACGCTATCTCCAATGGCTGCTTTTTCAATGTCGCTTCTCGGTTGGCGCTGTATACAGGAAACGACACTTATTCGGACTGGGCTGAGAAGTTGTGGAAGTGGCATGAGGATTCTGGCATCATCACCGACAAGTTTGCAGTTCAGGACGGTGCTCACATTAGCGATGCCAAAGGAAAGAAATGTACCGATATCGACAAGACTCAGTGGTCCTACAACACAGGCATCTTCCTTCACGGCGCCGCGGTCATGTACAACCTCACCTCGAGCGACAGCTGGAAGAAGAGAGCGGACGGTCTCCTCGACGATGTTTTCAACAAATTTGTCAAAGATGAGGTCATCTACGAGCAGTTTTGCGAACCTCACAAACAGTGCAGTCAAGACCAGCAGAGCTTCAAGGGATATCTTGCACGTTGGCTGGCAGCTACCACGCAGCTTTATTCTTCCACAAACGACAAGATCATGGAGCTCATCAAGACAAGTGCCCAGGCCGCCGCTAAAATCTGCACAGGCTCACCCGCAGAGGGTTACAAGGGGCCTGCAGGCACAGCATGTGGCTTCTCTTGGACGACGGGTAGCTTTGATGGTTCCGTTGGAGTTGGTCCCCAGATGAACGCCCTCTCGATCATCATGTACACGCTGGTGGAGAATGCCAAGGGGCCTGTCACCTCTAAAACCGGTGGAACGTCCAAAGGAAACCCGGGCGGTGGAAATACGGACATTAACGACAATGATGGAACCCCTCCAATGAAGGTCATCACGACAGCTGATAAGGCTGGCGCAGGTATTCTGACATTCCTTTTCCTTGCCGGTGTCATCGGGGGTGTTTCATTCTTGGTCATCGACTTTTAGACCACCAAATTTCTATAACAGGGCTTGGCGTTGAGAGGTGGTATCTGTTATATTTATTGTTTTGCTGTTTTGCGGCGTTGAGAAGTTGCTGATTTGGATGCCTTGGACTTTGCTTGGCCTCAGACGTCTATGTCAGGCTACAGAGTTATAGTTACAAATCTTATTGATTGCGGTTGCCAACGTTCAAGGACTCGCGATGATCCATTTACCAGTTTCCATATACCCATCTGTTACTTGTTGTTGCTTGCTTTCAGCAAATCTCATGCTCAGGTTGCGCTTCGTAGCAACGAGAACCAGAGTCTTGAGTCTCGTACGTAAAGGAGCCTTTGAGTAATGGTCATGATTCTTGGTGTAAATATGCCGCCCATTCAGCCCTCTTCATCAAGGTTCTTTGGTTGAAAAGAACCTTATCATTAAACGATCTAGATAGAACTCAGTATCTCCATCCATTTAATGCTCAAACTCCTGACCAAGAAGCAGGACTATTTCACACTATTCCGTGTCCTACAAATTACCATGCTCATCCCTGGACATCCTTGCATACTGCGCCTTCAAAAGGGCAGTATCTGCACTGACAAGGGAATTAATCCACCTTTCCTCTTCCTCGCCCCCTTCTGCCGTCTTCACCGTCATATGGCCCATCAGTACCGGATGACAATTAACATGGACATTCTCATACTCGCGAGCCGGCACGTTAAACGTTTCGTGAAAGATTCCCACATGCTTGAGCTAAGACTTATTGATGTAGTCCCATGCCTTTTGGTGTAATTCGTCATGTGCGAAGCGGTGCAGACTCTCAAAGTCACGAAAGTAGTAGATCAGAAGAAGGGTGTTATTGGTGCTCCTCTCATCTCCTCGCCATGTTGAAGAGCTCAGCATACCATATTCGTCTCGTTTGGAGTTAAGATCTTTATGCATAGCCATGAAATATTTGCTAATTTGCTCCATGCCCGGTGCTGCGAGACCGAGATGGTGGTTGGTCTGGATTCCGAGATGAAAGAAAGACTACCACAAGGCTTGCTCCGGGGGTTGAGCCAAAGAATCTAGTAGACAAAAGAAGTTGTGCAGTTGCACGGCCTGGCACGATATTCCTATTATACCTATTGAGTTTTGTGCTGCAAAATTGGATCGTGGTTGTGACAATGGAGTTGAATAAGACGGTCAAGGGTGGGACGACTGCCCAACGGAGAGGAAGAACAGCACAGAGAGCAAGTTGAATAAACGACCCAACGACTACTGTAGTTTGAGGTTTGAAGCAGTCCTTGAACATGAACTTATCATGTGTTACTTGAGAGTAAGTATGAAAACAGGGCGCATAACTCACAAGCATCCCAGCTGTAGAGGCAAAATTCAGAGGCCAGGAAGTTGGCTCCAGTTTGGAGCGAAATTCTGATTTGTCATCTTGTGGTCGTCCAATTCATTCGATTCGATATTGAGTGCCAGAGTTGGAAGAGTCGCATCAAATATTCATGGCATCTGGTTCATATATTGACTGTTCTTCTACTGAAGTGATTCAGCTGCAACCAAATTATTCACGTCACGAGGAACATGTCTCAGCAATATGTTAACGAGGCAAATGCGAGATCCAGAAATATCTATAACGTAAGTGACCCACTT
>VYWZ01003117.1:0-11582 GCA_008711595.1 Fusarium xyrophilum
GAGGAGGGTTTCCATGGTGAGGATCGCAGGGGCAAGGAGCGCACATCGGAAGGGGCGGGTGACGTCCAGGGAAGGGGAAGGGAGGCTGACCGTGGTGAGGAGGCCGCGGTGGGTGAGGAGGTCCATGATGGGGAGGATGAGGGCCCCGGTGAGTACCGTTTCCATGATGAGGGCCATGGTGAGGACCGTGCGGGCCATGATGAGGTGGGTGGTGTCCAAATATGCTATCGTAGAATCTGTGAGCCGAGTGTCGCACCTCCTCACCAACAGTGTGCAGAACACACTGCACGCCATCACACTGCTTGATCTTCTTCATGGTCGAGGGGGGTGGAGGAGGATACTGCTTGCCCAGCTTCTTAGCAACGGATGCCTCCCTCTCCTTCACCAGTTCCTCAAGCTGAAGAATTTGCTTGTGCAAAGCATTCAGTTCCATAAGCTCAACCTGAAGTTCCTCCTCGGGGTCCTGGAACTCGCGGTCGGGGTACTCCCAGATGGGGGGTGATGTTGAGGTAGATTTGTCATCAGAGGAGGACTCCTTGTCCTGGCTGAAAGGCATTGACAGACTCCAGACATAGGCGGCGTTTCCAACATCGGAGATTCGGACTGGTGCGGTCTGTTTGAAAGTCATCCAGAAGGAAGATTCCTCTGTAAGAGCCATGTCGTCGAGAGCCTTGACATTGAAGCGCATAGACTGGCCGAAGGGGAACTCTTTAGGACCGATACATTCGAAATCCCAGTCTGCTGAAATAGTGGTCTCGTTATTGACGAGGAAAGATCCAACACCGCGACCCTTGGTGTCTTGCTCGAGGGGTTCGCCATTGAGGGTGATGCTGGCGGGACCACAGACTTCTTCTGATTCCTCCACATCGAATCGTAGCGTCTATTACATGTTAGCTCATGGCATTGTAATCAAGTCTCAAAAAGACAGACCAGAGGATAGGATTCGGATTCGCTCAAGGGGAGCTTGACTGTGACAAAGGCTGAGGGTGTGACATCGAGAGCTGAGGGGAGAAATCCCATGGGAGGAGGAGGAGGAGGAGGAGGAGGAGGAGGAGGATGAGGTCCATGAGCCAACACCAACGTCGGTGCTAGCACCATGGCAGTCTGAGCCAGGCCGCGCATAGTGAGGTATGAAAGTTGAGAATATCTCTTGTTAGGTATCGTAGGACACTGAGCAGTATCAACAGCTAAAAACCCCTCTCCTACACGACAGAGCAGAGCAGGGGATATAACGCAGGCAGCCACGCTACAAAGAAGCTTAAGGCTGAATGATACGAAAATGAGACAAGGAGGGAAAGGGTTGATGATTCAAAGAAGGGAAAAAAGAATTAAGAGCAAACACGAAACGAGTTCAGTCGAGGTGATGATGACATGCCCGCGGAAATGAGAGCGAAAAAGCCCACGCGACTAACTAGACGGGATGTGGGAGCATGGCCACGCGGATGCCTCCCAGAACAGGCTCTGTAATGACCCTGTAGCGTCCCAAGGCTTAGGCACTGAAACAGCTCTGGAGCCCTGTTGAGTCTAGCCTGGCTGACGACCTGATCTTGAAAGGGTCGGGCGACGCAATCAATCAACCCACACTTTAATGCGAGTGGCCAATCACTGACCATGAGCTGACGAGTCCATCCCTCAGCCCCCGGCCGAACGGCATCGGCAAGCAATATTTGAATATGGCGATGCCCTCGATATTTTCAAGACACCCAATAAATCATTACCATGATGTTTCCTTCCTCTTGCTTGTTCTTACTGACAACTTGGATAGTTCATTCATCAGACATATACCCCAAGAAATTCAAACAAAAACAACATCGCAGAACAGCCAAGAAGCATTATAATACTCTTCTAGTTTGCATGTATTGTGATAAGCTCTATTTGTCTTCTGGCATGCATTCAAACCCCGCAGCTTGAATATCAAGCAATATGGCCTCTGGTATGTACATGCCTTGCTAGATATCTGCTGACGTGCTAAGCCAATGCTACCCCTGAATATGCTTCACGTCTCATTCAGTCGTCAACCAGAACACTTTTATACAAACAGATCACTGCCTCACTCATACCAGAAAGTCACTCAAAACCTGCACTCGAGTCCTCGCTACCTCAGAGTCTTCGCCCATGACCTGCATGATCTGGATCATGCGTGCTGTTGACATGTTAGCAGGGAGGCCAGGAACAACGAAGGCATCAAGACTCACTGATATCAGCTTTTGCCCTGACAAGGAGAGGATCTCTTGCCATCATATCTGCGCCACCTGGTTCTCGAGCAGCCTCCTTCAGGACATTTCCGATACACAGCGCCTCCAAGAAAGCTCGGTGATTGAACACCCACCAAACACGTGCTTCTATCTCAAGAAGGGTGAAAAGAAGGAAGAAAGCTGTAATGGCGTCGTGTGCTGCCTCCAATGTACCACGAACGTTGACAGGAACATCGGGGCTCTCGGAGGCATGAACAAGCATCAAGTTATGGAAGTAGTTGCTCGTCAAGAACAGGGTCTGGCGAACCACCCTCTTATTATTTTTTGCGAGCGCCGTGATACTATCAGGATCCCAAGACCGGAAGACATCAGGGAATGAACGGTAAACAGCTCGGAAGTCAGCAATCAACTTAGACTTATGCCTTGCCGTAGTGCAGATTGGTAGGTCCAATGATCTTGGCGAGCAAATCGTCTCCTGAACCAAGTTGGCCAAAGTCCAAGAGCCTCGGATATATGCCGTATCTGTTGGGTCGCTATTTGCAATCGAGGAGCCATCGTCAAGTAGGTCTTCAACAGAAACATCTGTATGTGTGGCGGACGGTGGCAGAGAGAGTAAGACGGTCAAGAAAGTATCTTGGAGAAGTACCGCTTGCCAGACTTTACGCCGCTGCTGCTTTTCGAACAAGGTGGCATTTGGAGTCACTGAAAGAAATCAGTATAAGAAAAGAGCAAACAAAGAAAACAGTCACCCACCAATATTTGGATCCCTATGAAGACCCATAGCATAAGCTTGCCGAATGAGAATACCTGCAAACGCCCATCCATCTGAGGCATGGTTGTCGTTGATAAGGAAGTAAACTAGCAATACCATAGCCTGGATTGACCTTAACGATGCGCTGCTGAGATATGAAGCGATACGGAGAGCTTGGTTGCTAGCCGAAGCATAGAACTCTGCTGTCTGCCTTCGCTCCTGAGGGGATGTAGTCGACGTTACAAACTGAGTTCCCAGGGCCAGCATGACAAAGATTAATGCAACGAAGGACGGATCTGTATCGGTCTTTTCTTGCTGATTCATCTGCCAGAAGTGTTCGTAGTCCGCATAGAAAGTCTGGCGATGTATCATGGGATACACAGGGTCAACGCATTCGAAGTATCGGCTAAGTAGTATATCGGCTTGAATCTTGTCTGGAAGCACTGAGATAACCTCAGGCAAGCCCCCTTCACAGGTCCAGTAGTTGGCAAATGGGTGCTCAGACCCGATACCAAAAACATTACTTGCAGAGGGCAAGGAATAAGGGACGTTGGATAGAAGGCCAATGGAGAGTGCAACAGCGCCACGCGAGGTTGCCCTGGGATCATTCGACATACCCCTATCTGCGATATTTGGAATGGGGGATTTTCCACTAGAACCAGACTTCTTCTTTGGGGGTTTCGTCATACGGCGGCCATTGGCGGCTGACCTGGTGGTCTCCCTACTTGATTGTTAAACCGGAACATAAATTTCTTCATTAGGAGGCTTCATACTCGAGAAGGTTTGCGACATGGGCATATCGGCATTCAGTTTGTCGTTTTATGCCTAGCTAAAAGTTAGTATACAACCAGCCAAGCAACATCCAGGGATTATAAAGTATAATATAATATCTAATAGGATCATTAAGAAGGAAAAGTATGCACTTACAGGCAAGACAATGAGGTCGGCCTCTGTCACACTTTGAATATGTTAGTAATCCATCCAGCGGATTAAACTGGCTCTCACACAACAGAAGGAAAGGCATGCTCAGGCGACCCGGATTGATCAAATTCCATACTGAGCCATAATGTCGGGGTAAAGTGGGCTCATCTTATATGCGGGAACATGAGTGGAAATGAGTGGGATGATATGCAGACAGCACGACACAACATGAGAAAATGCATTAGATAGAAATGTCGCACCTTGGTCTTGCGCTCGACGCATTCGTGGCATGAAAGAGTTGGCTTGTTGCGCTTTTGCTTTTTCTTCGGAGGCTCCTCCCCATCCACAGGTGTCGGCGCGTCTTGGTCATCCGCGTCCAGGAGATAATCGCCGGTAGGATGCCTTGATGTCGTCGAAGCTGATGCTGAAGGTAGACGGTGGGAGATGGATGCAGGGGATGTTGAGGCCGACACTGGTGTCAAAGCCAAGGATGGTGGGCGAGTTCCGGGAAGAGGGAGAGTTGGATGCGAGGCAACGGGACCAGGACTATACGTAGATGTAGAATGTTGAGGCGGCAGATGCGAGGGCGAAGGATTTGAGAGAGATGGTGGTGGTTGGTGATGAGTGTGACGCGGAAGCGCCCGCTGTGATAGATCCATTGACGATGATACAAAGTTCACCAAAATATTCGGTCCAGTGAATGAGCGCCTTTTTTGAGGATATTACAGGCGCGTCAATTAGACGTCGCAGAGTGGGAGCTGGACCTGAAAGAAAATGGGGCTGAGATCTGGGATTTACCTGGACCGAAAAGAAGTTCGATTGGATCCAGAGCTGGAGCTATTGCTGAAGCTGGAGCTCTGATAGCTCTGGGCTGGGGGGATAACTTTAGGTTTAGGTGGAAGACCCCGGAAATAATGACTGGGCAATATAAAAGCATTAGAACAGCCGTATCGGTAGGTAGATAACGAGTGATAAAGACGGTTGGCGGGAGCAGTCAGTGACGGATATAGTGAGAGCAGGCACTGTATTCGCGTCGGTAGGGCCAGAGCGTAAAAGAGCCTCTTAGGCTGAAGTATGTATCAATCCAAGGGAATAACAAGGTCGAAATGGAACCGAAAGAGAGAGAGAGAGAGAGAGATCCCGGAAAAGAAAAGGGAATTGCGAAATGGGACAGTAGAGGAAAAAGAGTCAAAAATAAGAGGAGCGATGTCCTGGGCGTGGGAAAAAAAATAAGCGGGGGCGGAGCAAGTAACAAAGTGGGAATGGCAACGGCGCCCTAGAAAGTGCGTTTTTGCTAGTACTGTAGGTACCTTTCCACCGGGAGACCCCTAACTTGGATGCCTCTAATGGCAGTTGTACGCGTTAGGTACGGATTTTGCGCCCGCTGGCGCGTGGTTTTTTGTCTTCCTCACCTGCCCAAGATCAAGGGTAATAACAATTTTCATCCATCAATCTCAGAAATCGCGGCTGTTTTTCTTCTTCTTACTACATGTATCTTTTTCGCGTACACCCGCCCGTCTGATCGATGTTAGACCTTCCCTTCTAGGGGTATCCATGCGTTCTACGACTCAGGCCATACTTACTCAGACGACGCCCTACATATACATTGTCAAAGTGAAGACTATCACGAACTATCAGACTACCTTAACTACGGATAGCTATCGAGCATTGACATGGCTTCATTTCATTGCATTTCGATGTGCTTGTTGGCTTTTTGCACATAAGTAAGACTCCGTAAGACTCTGGCGTTCTTCCGACCACACTGGCGCCAAGAGCAACCACCATTGGACGCCAGATCTACAACTATCGATACAAATCGAAATCACTTCTGACAGGTGCAAATGATTGCAGCAAATTGTGAACGCCCAATTAGTGCGAATTGGAAACTACCGAACTCCCCTAATGCAACTAGCCCGCAGCCATGTGCCGTCGAAGCCTATTCCTAGATTCCGTTTATTACTCGATGCAAAGGGGTAAACGACATCGGACTATGATATGAGTCCAGGTTTCCTTCATTCTCTGGCATGTCTGTCTGATCTACTTGGTCTCTCCCACCTCGCTTCGAAACAAGAATTGGCCATCCCACTCTCCAAGCGAGGCTTTTCACTTTCAGCCTCCTTTTTCCACTCTACTACCTAGGCTCGGTCAGGTACCCCCTCAAGTGGGACTCCGTGACTATCAAGAGCTAAACGGCGCACGGATCGACCGAGGACTCCGTCTATGGTTGAAGGCCTCGTCAACAAGTGCCGACTCGGTCAGCTAGTACGGATGTCTTCGCTCGATTCGCAGACTTGACACAAAAAGTGTGCAGATCTGTATACGCAACCCACCAACATGTTCCCATATTTTATTGCAACCTTTGTTTGGGGACATCGCGCGAAATGTCACCGTTGGATTTTGAGCGACCCTTTGGGGGAAATAACGTGCAATATGGCTGGCCCAGTGTCTTTTTTAGCTAAAAGCTCATGACCAAGTTGTGATCGTCTCCACTTCGCCGAGCGCCGCTCTAGCCTTGACTTACCGAGTCCATTCTCACTGTGAGACACACATGCAGGCTAGATCGAAATGCCATGCCAGAGCAGAAATACGGTAATTTGAAAATGGGCGAGTGTCTGCGCAGTTAGTGCAACCCAAGGATTCAACCATGCTTCGAGGCCTTTTGCTATCTCGGGAAACTCGTTCGAAACTTCTCACATCTTCTCATATATCACCCCAGCGGATTGACCGGTACTTGAAAAGCGACGCTGATGAAATTGCAACGCAGAAACTTGGAGTGAGAGGGAGGACAGGCCGAGAAACCATGTTAAGGTTGGGTAGTCCTGAATGGGCCGCATCTGAAAACGATCGTCGCAGAAGCAAGACCAACCCGATCCCAACAGTCCGGCACCCTGGTAAAGCCGGGCGCCAGCGGCTTTGGTTCAAAGCCAAGTCTTCGGGTCGACCGCCTTGAGGAAATACATCGCTCCGACAAGTGACAAGTCCTAGTCGATATCCGTGCCTGAGACGAGCATCTCCAGCTTTCTCCGCTATAACCAACCTGTTAGAGCTGCCGGACAAATCCCAGTCGTTGATAGTCGAACTCAATATCAACTGCGTTCTGTTAACGGAAACGGAACGGAACACATCAACACTTCCTTGATCTTCCCTTTATTGTACACTGTACTCTGTATGCCGCGTTCCATCAAATCCCTACTCTCGACTCTAAATTCTTTTCGCCGGCTCATGACGTCTTGTCTGATCACCAGAAATGCAGCGGCAGTTGGCAGTTGCGCTACTCTGTACTGTGCATCAACTTACGTACCAGGTAAGCTTCGAGAAAGAATCAGAGAAGCGATGTCGATCCTTTTCCTTTCCTCCCAATCGGACTCCCCCGAAGAACTACCCTTCTTCCCCCAACACACCAGACACGAGACAATAGTGGCCAACTTACGCGTGGGAAAATGTCAAGAAGCGCCATTTTATGTTGGTCGATCACCGGGGGCCCCCCCCAACTCATTCAAGATTATCTCCATACATTACGATAGCAACGACGGCAATTCGTAGTTTCGTAACAGCCCCCTGTTCGCGTCACCAACTTCCGCTGATATTGCACGCTCCCTCCCACCAGCCTCCGTTGCTTAGCCTCCCTAGGGCCCCGGACCCCGGATGGTCTAGAACATTCAGAGAGAACTTCGTTGGCCAATCCGAGGCGGAACTCATGACGTACGCAACGTCCTTTTTTGTATTGGACAGAATACCCTGCAGCAAGTGACAACGTTCTTTGCCAACATTGGCTCTTGATTTTGAGCTGCCACCTCGTCATATTCTTTGCGTAGCTTGCATAGTAATATGGCGATATCTCTTTTTGTAGTCATTAGAGCTGTTGAACCCTGGCCGGATGCATCCCCTGGAATGTCAACAGTCGTTGAACAATTGTGATGAGTGTCTGTGCTACCGAGTTCGCGGGCAGGATCAGACAAGGCCGAGCGAGCCTAACAGAGTCATGAGTGGTCTTGGATTATATTTTCCATGACTAGTTGTCAACTTCATGATGCAAATCACCAGCTTGTTACGTTGCAGCGAGCAAGACCAAGCTTCATACTATAAAACCTAAATGGTGATACTACGGGTTTGTCAAAATGATCGTAGAAGTACGACCTGAGGGCGGAAATATTCTGGATATGTGGGTGGATCATTGTTGGCTCAGCCCTGGCTGTACCTAGACTATTTGTACTCCTTAAATGTCATGAATCCTGTGATGAGGATTCTGGGGTTATCGCTGCTTATGCGGCGCAATTCCTCTACGACCTGGGCGTCGGCTTCGCAGAGTGCTCTTGCGTGCTGGACCGCCTGTGAAGCCTCGGTGGCTTCCTCCGTGGCTCTCTCAAGATCCGTCCATATGAAGACAACTCTGTCTGTTTCGTCCTCCAGGAAGGGAACCTGAGCTTCCTTGTTCCAAGATGGTGTGAGCGTCATTGCAGCTTTTCGGCTGCGGTTCATTCGTATCGCTGCCCTGTACCCGATATTTTATATGGGAATTGCCTCGAGGTAGCTGTCATACCGTTAGCAATCCAGCAGTTGACTCTTTTGCATATACTCCGTTCAACTGTTGTCGTGATGACTCATAGATCGATATTGTGATGATTGACCTATGATGCTGTATGTTCAAGTGGGGTTCGACGACCTCATCACTACTTACCAGCTTCGCACAACAACCCCACAACTCAAGTGCGGCAACAAGGTTCCAACAACACCTCACTACCCTCATTGCTAATGAGGCCTGTAGCTCGACCTATCCAGCGAACAACGCAGATTCTAGGCCACCTTCAACACACAATGTCGGCACATCACCCGATGCTAGCAGCGCCATGGCGCTCAGCTTTTCTATCCCACGTTGATAAGATGGAATCTCCAACTTTCGTGCTCAGCACCCTCCATCACCATGGCTCCTCAGTCACTCCTCGTTCCCGCACCGTCGTGTATCGAGGCACGTGGGCCGAGATTCCCGTCAACCCCAAGAACCAGGCACCACTCAACCCCTCTCTATACGAGAGTGACCTTCTCACTGTCGCCACTGATGCTCGCATGGGAAAAGTGCCTGATCTATCAACTGACGGAGAGAATATTCCACAGTCTGGCGGCGGCGGACCTGTCGAAGCGGTCTTCTGGGTCGTAGAGACCAAGACTCAGTGGCGTCTACGTGGCCGCGCCTATCTTCTTGGCCAAGATATCGACGATCCATCAGCCTCACACGTCAGGCAAGAGATAGAAAAGTATATGCGCCTCAAGAACAATGACGACTCAGGTTCTTGGAACTGGGGTAAAGAGATCACTGCACATTTTGGAAACTTGAGCCCTGGCATGCGAGGGTCTTTCCGAAATCCTCCTCCGGGTACAAAGCGAGATGAAAAGCCCGCCTCTGGACTCGGACTCGGACAGAAAGTCGAAGATCTAGATGACGAGATTGCAAGAAGGAACTTCCGTGTTGTAGTGATTGTGCCGGAGGAGGTGGACCAGGTTGATCTAAGTGATCCCCAGGATGGCAGGAGATGGAATTACCAGTTGAAGGAGGGTTCTTGGAAGAAGACTGAGCTGTGGCCTTGAACCAGCACACCAGCAGAGATACTGTTGCTGTCATATATGAAGGTCGTTGGAAACTATACCGTATGGAGACCTGATTGATTTGGCGAACGATGTGTGGGATGGAGGGACCAATACTCACCGGCCCCCTTGAACTGTTAATGCAAGTCAGAAACGGGCCCATGAAGCCAGCCCTCGAGTTCTCTATGTTTACACTAGAATCGTCAACAGGGGCAGGTAGTTGGTTAGGCATGTGACTGAGTGCTCTGTGATATGGGGAATGATAGATTTAGCTATGTATTTCATTACCCGGGTGACACTGGATGGTAAGAGGCTGCAAGTAGGTGTACAATAAGATTGCACATTCTCGAGTATTTAACTTGGCTCTCTCATAGTGTTCAGTCTAATTTAGGTGTCTGTCTTCATGTAGTGTCGGAGCCGAGAAACACTGGTTCGCTGAAGTAGCAATCGACCGAGTCCTGACTCCTTGTACTGCTGTCAAAGCAAACAGAATAAAATGTTTGCCTTGGTATTGTGTCCTTCGTTCCACATTAGATACAAGAACGTGCTTTTGTTGTTGAGCACTAGACGTGATGAATGACCTGACGCGATCCAAACATCCAACGACTGCTTTACTGTCTACGGCACCGAAAGCTCAAGATACATATTAGGTTGGTTAGGACTACTGTGCTATATAACTCAAACAGTCCTTATATAAACATTCCTTATATAAACAGTCCTTATATTAACAGTCCTTATATATATCGTATTATGCGGCACGGCGAGGTTGCTACTGGGCCTGTTCGTGAGATTGGATGGGGGGTCTTGCTATTTTCAAATACATGCACATTGTAGCAGACGAACAAGATAAACAAAGAATGAGTAACGACTTCTTGTTTGTGTCTGTTATATTGAGGAACAACTGCTAATGTGATGGCTGTGTCCCAAGGCGTACCCAGGACACTCTCTTCGCCTTGTCTGAATTCGAGAAGATTAACATCCCACCACAGGAACAACTCAAAGATAGAAAACGATACGGGGAATTTGGATATGAAGGTTTCACCCACAACCTGTGATTGTTCATGTTCCTTACCTCCGGGGCAAACGCTGAGTGTGTAAGGTAACTACCACTGACACCTGCGTTTCCTCTCGATAATTCAGTTCTGTAACTTTCAGGAACATGAACCAAGCTTTTGGTATAGACCTGATTCAGTCCTTTGTTCTCAGAATCCTACCAGGGGTCGTAGATTTTGAACTCACCATCTTCTGATGTCCATTGACCACACGGTTTCAGAACCAGACCACAGTTGTGAAAACATCACTCTAACTTCCAAACGTTTAATTGTAATTATGTGTACTCTGTTATCTGACCTAGTTTCATTGAAGCTGAACCACAGCCGACCAAAGGGTGTGAGCATGATGCAGACTCGTGATATATCTGCTTTGCACCAAGGCTAATCCAGCAATCTCAAGACTCTAGAACTCTAGAAGTGAGACCTCGGAGACATGATGACACTAGCAATAGAGATCGAGTTACTAGCCTAAGGATTCGCAAAGTGATTTGTACGTAGATGTGCTCGCAAATATTGCCTCGTTGACATTGATAGCCTTTTCTCAATCTCGACTATGGTTTTCCTGAACCAGGACCCTGATTCGTATTACACAGCTCTGCAATCCGTGCGAGACATCCCGAGAAGTCAAAGCATAAGACCAGTCATTATCGTGTCATAATATTACAACGTCAATTGCATACTGCCCAGCAATTTCCGTTACATCGGCATCGCACGACCACGTCAGCAATTCTGCGAAGAATACACCCAGAACTGTGCTCAGACACGGATTTCCTGTTATGAAGGATTGATTGTACGCCAAGGGCATCAAAACTGGTGCCTAGTTCCGCGAGTAACATATGCATGTAAGTGATCGCCGCCACAAACCTGTGTCAGAATACTCTGTAACGTCAAACACCCACCAACCGGCCACCCCCACCGACCGGCCACCGGATTTTTCTACCAGCCACTTCAATTAATTTGACTTCAAAACACCACAACTTTATTAATTTTTATCCTATAAACTTAATTCTAGTGC
Source organism: Fusarium xyrophilum (assembly GCA_008711595.1). Classification (NCBI taxonomy): domain Eukaryota; kingdom Fungi; phylum Ascomycota; class Sordariomycetes; order Hypocreales; family Nectriaceae; genus Fusarium; species Fusarium xyrophilum. The sequence goes on from VYWZ01003117.1 coordinate 11,515, forward strand.
CAATCAAATCAGAATAGTTAAATTTACTGAAAAAGATATAAGCGCCGCACTCCAAGATATAGCAAGTA
>VYWZ01003120.1:0-12498 GCA_008711595.1 Fusarium xyrophilum
ATATAATAGAAATTATAGGGAATTACTTCCTATCTAGGCTTATAACTATTATATAAAGTATAGAGTAGTTATAATAAGCATTTTAGTGTTAATTAAAAGAGCCTTAATTTCTTTAATCTAAAGTGGCGGTTAGGTTAACCTTATTAAGCCTATAGAAAATCGCGCAGTGGGTCTAATCTAACTAATCAGAAAGGGATATACAGTTTACTGCTTAACAATAATACTTACCTTAATTACAGTTAAGATATCAAACCCGAGCGGCCCGCAACCTTATTATCTTTTAATATTAATAATCTTTTTAATATAATAAGGCTTTATTTTTATCTTTAATATTATAAATAGATAATTACTGTTATATAATCCTATAAGTTAGAAAGTAATATTACTTTTATATTATTTATAACCTCCAGTTTCAACCACTATTCCTTTATTAACTTCACTTTATCTGCAGCTCTTAGAAATAAGATTAATTAGTTATATACCTCGGTCTATGTATATAATTAATAGTGTCACTATATAATAGTTATATATTTAATCTCAAGTCAGTTATTCAGCCTTATCCACATAACCAGCTGTGCGGATAGCACGTGACCCTAAGAGTAACACGTGCCCAAGCCCCACCGTGTGGTGTTCCCTCCCGTCGATTCCTCTACTGCTAAAGAGGGGCAGAGAGGTTCTGAAGAAGATTCCTTTCTGAACCGGTAGACCACGAACAAGTCTTTTCAAATGTCAAAGCAACGATGGCCGATATCAAAGCAAAGGCGGAGGCCCTAGTGCCCAAATTCAAGCTCGATCGCGTCCTCAATCAAGATCAAGCAGGACGTCGCATCTCCCTTTACGGTTCTATCGACGACCAGCCAGCTCTACTAATCCTCGAACGAGCTCCCTTCCCAACCTCACAAACCTACCTCACCAATGTTCCCGCTCAGCTCGCGCGGATTAAGAATCTGGGCGCGAATGATATCTACCACTGGTTCATGGGCCTTAGCCGGACTGAGACGACCAAGCCTGACGACGCCGATTTCTTCGCTGATCTCAAAATCAACTTGATTTACCCATGTACCGAAACGCACGTCAAAAAGTATGGCAAGCAGGGTGTTCGGTTCGTGACGGAGACACCAGAGATTTACAAAGACCATATTCGACCGTATATGCTCAGCAAGAGGGAGGAAGGACGACTCAATTGGGTATTTAACATTATTGAAGGACGCAAGGAGGTCGAAGATGTCATCTACAAGACGAAACTTGGTGAGGCCGGCGATGAGGGTTTCCTCATGCTGCCAGACCTCAACTGGGACCGCAAGACGCTCGATGCGCTGCACCTGCTAGCGCTCGTCGAACGGCGTGATATCTGGTCGCTGAGAGACCTTCGCAAGAAGCACATTCCCTGGTTACAGCACATGAGGACCCATCTTATCGATGCGACTGTCAAAACGTATCCATCGATCGAGCCGGACCAGCTGAAACTCTATGTGCATTACCAGCCCACATATTACCACTTTCACGTTCATATTGTTCATGTCCAGCTCGAAGCAGGGGCCACTCAGGCGACGGGCAAGGCAGTCGGACTCGAGAGTATCATGGAAACACTGGGCGCAATGGCAGGAGGCGACGAGGCGGGTATGGATGGCATTGCTATGAGCTATACGCTAGGAGAGGCAAGCGAGTTGTGGACCGAAATCTTCGAGCCACTCGAGTCTAGCGGCGCAGCTTCTCGATCGCAATAATTAAATCGTTGACACCAGAACCGTTGGGACAGTCGGTCCACTCGCCACCGTCACGGATGCAGTAGATTTTGTTATCGAGACGAATAGTGGTGCTCTTCGTCACACCGGCCTATCGATCATATTAGCACGGGCATGGTATTCCAGACGAGTTTGGCATACATCTGCAGTTCTCTCGATGCTATCCCGTAGGAGGCTCAAGCCATAGGCGCCGTCCTCCTTTACAGCGCAGTCGTTAAGTTGCTGGAAATCGATCGCGGATTCGAGAGCACAGTCTTCGACGAGGGACCGTTCGGGAATTTCGCTGTAGTCGCGGCTTAGACACATGATGAAGCCGAGGTTGATCTTGGGATCGGGGTAGAGTTCGCGGGCGCAGAGCTCGATGATGTTGCCCATGCACTCTGCAGGGCCATGCATGCAGTCGACACCGTCGTTGGCAGTTGGCCTATGGAACCGAAATTTAGTCTTATATTAGAACAGAGCTGTGTATCGACATACCGGCCAATGTAAGATAACGTGAAGTTAACCTTGTCATGAACGCGTTGCATCACGGGCAGTACTAGTAGTTCGAGTCCATCCTGGAGAGATTGAGCATTGTTATTCTGCACATGGATGGGTAGATGTTTACCTTTGCGTCAGGACATTTACTCATGATGTGTGCCTCTAGTGGCACAAGCTTCTCGGTAGTATGAACATCGTCGCTCGTGATATCGACCATCGTTTGGTTAAGTATAGGGTTGAGAGGCTGCCATATCCAGAAGGTATAAACAACAGCTATTACGAAGGCTATTATTGTGAGGGTAGGTCGACTGCGACGGAGGGAACGAGGCGGCGACATGGCTCGTGGAGCAGGGCGTTTCTCGTCCATTATGTACTTATGAAGCGGTGATGATTAAGTATACTACTCAGGTAGAGAATCCGGGGATGTTGGGTGGAGGAGATGTCGTTATGGACAGCTGAATGCGCGTCACATTCACATGCGGCTGCATTGTTTATCCGAATTTGGTTAGGGAAACCGTTTTGGGACATGAGCTTCAATACATACTGATACTTATATGCTCTGTCTAACGTCTCTTGCATTATCCAAGGAGTCGACTTTTTCTAATATTACATACTCAAATTTCCAACTTTGAAATGCGCCTCAAGTCGGACCTTCAAGATCATCAGTGCATCCCTGATAGTGAGTGTTGCTGCCGTTTCAGGGGTAACCGGCGGGGCACGGAAAGGCTGCTGATGTTTGACCCCGCAGAAAATCGCGTGTGAGTCTCTTAATCAATTCATGCATGAGATGAGATGCGTTCCATGATGTGATATAGATACCTAACTACCTACTAATCGTTGATTACGGCCGCCGATATCTAATTGTTAAAATAACCGCCAAGGCCAGATATATTTAGATCGCGGGTCCACGTCATTGCATCAGGGTGCAGCTTCTCTGCGCTAGCGTCTGCGTTGGATCGTCAACACAGGTGAATAACTTCCACCTTCTCCTGACTTGCGATTCATACTTGGGTATTCATACTCACATTCACAGCCTGCCTAGCACACCAGCATCACCTACAAGAGCCCCCTGCTACGTTCGTCACTCGATTATACAACCCCTAGCATCCTTCTACCGGCGATCTACTTCCAAGTCGATCTACGTCTGCCTAATGCCGGCATCAGATTGTCTAGAATGATACCCTGAACTACCTCACATCAACTTCATAAAAAACCACCATTTATATCTTGCAGCGACTTTACTCGAACCATGGCAACCCCTGTGTCGATTGAAGAGTTCTTGGAACCCTTATCTGTCGATATTGACAAGATCAATCGACTATCCCGACTGTTTCTCAAGACATTTGAGAAGCTTGCCGCTGGCTCCGAGAACCAGTTCTTACCCACGCCCATATCTGAAGCTATCTTACGACCAGAGGCGAAGCGAAAACAAGGCTGGTGAGATATTCTTACATGAGGATCGAAAGGAAAGAAAATATGGACTGACATACGATGTAGCCACTTAGCCATAGACATGTCAGTTACTGGCTTTCAAGTTCACTATCCCTTATAAATCTAATGTGAGAATAGAGGCGGCACAAACTTGAGAGTGGGTTTCGTCCAACTCGGCAACGAAGCCGCGTCATCTGACCAAGCCAATGGCCATATCACCAACGGATGCGATGACAGTTCTGCCACGAGACATGTGAGGAGGCTTTTGGAGAAGTCCTGGCGCATCGATGAACACCTCAAGAACGAAAATCCGGATAGTCTGTTCCTTTGGATTGGCAAATGCATTGCTGAGGTGGTCCAAGATGGATGCGATACGCTGCACCTACAATGCGACCAGACATTGCCTCTAGGTGTTACCTTTAGCTTTCCCATGGTGCAGCACTCAGTCTCCCAAGCCACACTCATGCAAATGGGTAAGGGATTCGCCATTTCCCCCGATCAGGATCTGGGCGACCGCCTCACCGATGGGTATAATCGCGCAAGGTCGCACGAGCTGCCGCCTGTTCGAGTCGAGGCCATTGCCAATGACTCAGTATCGACACTCGTCTCGTTCATCTTCAACTTCGATGAAGCCTTGAATCGACGTGCTGCCATGGGTCTTATTCTCGGGACGGGCTGCAATGCAACGATTCCGTTGAAGCTGAGCCAGCTGAACCCATGCAAACGCCCAAAGAGTGTTGTTGCCCGACCGGAGGAGAGGGCAGAGGATGTCAAGATTGCGATCAATACTGAATGGAGCATCAACGGTACTGCACCTCCCTTACACGAAGTTGGGTTGGTCAGCCAATGGGACAAGACATTGGACGTCCAAGGTGAATTGAATGGCTTTCAGCCACTCGAATTCATGACGGCAGGCCGTTACCTGGGCGAACTTGGGCGAATTATGCTGGTCGACTACTTGACGGAACACTTGGGTATCGCTGCAGAAACGTTGCCCCAAAGCCTCCTGCAACAGCACAACCTTACAACGACGTTCTTGAGTCACTTCAAACCCCTCCGACCCTCGGCTCTTGTCGCTATGCTACAGCAAGAATTCCCCGAATCGACAGGGTCACCACCATTCAAGTGGACCGAGGACCTTACCACGGCAGTATATCGAATTGCCAAGGCCATTGAGGTTCGAGCGGCTGGTATTGTGGCAGCAGCCACACTGGCTTTGTTGACATTGGCCGAAGAAGTTCCAGGTGAAGGGTCAAAGGCGTTGGATCGGGATTACGAACTCGGTGTAGGTTACACGGGGGGATGTATTGTTCACTTTCAGGATTACCTGCAGGATTGCCAGTACTTTTTGGACCAGCTCCTGCGCGAACGATTCGGCGAGGCGAGCCCGTTGCGAGTCGTACTCAGCCCGTGTCACGATGGAGGCGTTACGGGAGCGGGCATTCTTGTGGCTGCAGCGTCTCAGAGCAAGACGATAGAATAGTTGCAGGGATTGGGTCGCATACTGCATTGGGGTGTTTGGGGGCCGGCTGGACCGCTTCGGTAATTGATCAGTCCAACTCGCAAATGGTGGGTATTTGCATCTGTCTGGGGTGATTCACGAATATGGGCATGGGTGGCTGTAAGCCGGGGTTAATGAAGGAGGGGAAGTGGTAGGGGGGAGAAGCTTGAGATGAGCTAATAAATTTGACGGTTGATCATTAACTGGTTTATAGAAATGATGACTATTCTCACGAGTTCCGTCGTATGTTTGGTATAGGTCTACCCTTTTTCATTGACGAGTGCTAACCGCTCTCAGCAACAGATGTTACCAGCAACTCCATCTAATTGAAATTGGCGGAGATTCCGACTTACAACTACAACAACAACAACAACACCAACTAGCTCCTGTGATGGTCCCGCATAACGGCCGGCAGAGATAGTCAGAATCCTCTGCCTGACTCACACCTACACTCGCACTGAGAAACCTTTTGTGGAAGATACCGCATTTCTAATCCTCCACTGACACTGCATCTTTTATAGGCAGTCCGAGTCGGGAATGTCCCGATGATCTTTGCGGGGTCACCTTCTGGCTGTATCCGCCGCAAAGTCACGATCACGAGAGTGAGACTCCACTCTTTTCTACATGGTCCCCCAACCTATTTCCTTAAAAAGGTTCTGTCGGATCCCTTATAATTCGTTGCAATCTTTCCCTCTCTTCTTTTCCCTCCTCGCCAGTTTCAAAACAAGACTTCCTGCCGAGGCTATTGAACCGCCGTGATGACTCCGGTCTCGGACCCCGGCCGTGCCGCTCTCGCTCCCGCTCCGGTACCTGTTCCGGTACGGACCGACTCTCGGAGCAGCGACGGTGATGCAAGTGTCGTTGATCTAGCAGAATTCGAAAATCTTTCGAGATCTTTGACGACTGGTGCTCACTTCCTGCAGCCTGAATCGTTAGAGAGTGCAATGCTAAGACCTTCTTATAAGGCTAGCCATTACCTTCACGATGAGGAGCAGGAGGCAGTGATGAGCGAGGCTGGAGGTGGAGGTGAGTATGAGGATGAGAGTGAGATCTCTGAGGACTTGGACAATGTGCGTCCCCATGAAGAGACTCCTCTTATCGGCCACAGCCGACGCCATTCCATCACAGCGAGATCAACAACTTCTGCTGTGACGGAGATAGACACACCGTTTCTCAATAACACATCTCCAACCCGCTTCTGGTTCATCTTCTCCCAGATTCTGACAGCATACTTCATATCTTGCTTCGATGGTACAATCATGGCTTCATCACATCCTGTCATCACATCATACTTTAACGCCTCAAACTCCGCATCGTGGCTTTCCACGGCCTTCCTCCTCACTTCATCTGCCTTCCAACCTCTACTGGGCCGGCTCTCTGATGCCCTAGGCCGGAAGCCGCTTTTTGTAGGAGCCCTGGGCATCTTTGCAGCCGCAACGACATGGTGTGCTCTTGCAAACAGCATCGAGGGTTTTATTCTTGGACGAGCCTTTTGCGGAGTCGGCGCTGGTGGTGTTATAACCATTGGTTCGATCATTGTGTCAGACCTTGTCCCCATTGAGAATCGTGGCGTGTATCAGTCATACATCAACATGAACTATGGTGTTGGTTCAAGTCTGGGTGCCGCTGCAGGAGGCGCAATGGCTGATTATCTTGGCTGGAGATGGGAGTTTGGAGTTCAGATTCCGCCACTACTGATTTGCATGGTTGTTGCATGGATTGCCATCCCAGATGATCTGGGTATCCAGGGCGAGAGGAAGGGCGTGTGGCAGGCTCTTAAAGAATTCGACATCAGGGGCTCGTTGCTCTTGACTACCGCCATTACATTTGTGATTCTGGGCCTGAATCTTGGAGGCAACGTCCTTCCATGTAAGTCAGCATCTGATTCCACGCTGATAGCGACTGACCAACGTCTTGCAGGGTCACACCCCTTTGTCATTGTAAGTCTTGTAATATTCGCCATCACTTTCCCCGTGTTCCTATGGGTTGAGTCCTGGGTCCATAAACCGATCATGCCCCTTCATCTATTGAACCGACAGCCTCGCGGAAACCTGGTTTTCTCAAATGTCGTGGCTGCTATTGTCGCTAATTCAATTCTGTTCAACATGTAAGTCATTCCCCTTTGTATAGCAAGAGATTTGCGCCTTTGATGGGACTGTAGCACATCCGTTGCTGATAGACGTGCAACGTGACGCTCCTTGTGGGCAACTCGTTTTTGATACACCACGGCAGCGCGTTCCGTATCTCATTGCTTACTGTGTTCTCGATACTTGATAGCAGCCTGGATCACCTCCTGCAGCTTGGAACTGATCTTTAGTACCTCATAGCTAACATGTCATACAGTCCACTATATTTTCAGGCTGTCCTCCTCACATCTGCCACCTCTTCTGGTCTCCGCCTCGTTATCCCGACAATCGCTGCCTCTTCAACCGGCACTTTCGTTGGTTTTGCGGTGACTTGGACTGGCCGCTTGAAGTGGCCGGTCCTAAGTGGTACGATTTGCATACTCATCGGCACCATAGGCCTGGTTTTCCTTCAGCGTGACCTCCCATCTTGGGTTTATCTCTTCATCCTTCTCCCTTCGTCGATTGGACAGGGTTTCCAATTCCCAGGAACATTCATGGCGATATTGGCTGCATCTCCCCAAGCCGAGCAAGCTGTTGTGACATCTACACTCATGCTGTGGCGAAGTCTCGGCCAGGTACTTGGCGTTGCAAGTAGCTCGCTTGTTGTTCAGAACGCGTTGCTCCATTATCTCAGACAGTACGTCACAGGAGAAGGTCGTGATGAGATTATTCGTCGTGTGAGAGAATCGGTTGAGGAGGTGGCCAAGCTCGAGCCCAAGTACCGAGAACAGGTCATCGTGAGTTATGAAGCTGCGCTGCGGCTCACATTCGTCACTTGCGCCGTGTTTGCATTTGCCTCCGTGGTGATGATCCGGCCGATCAAGCTTCCTCGTCTTGGTGCGAGAAAGCACAAATAAACTCGGGAACATATATCAAGTTAGGATGACTCAAATGGACGAACGGACAAGATAGCAAGTATACAAGCGTAATGCCTAGCGGACAGATTGTTAGATTAGACCCAGATATGCTAGCCTCGATTGAGCCCCTGTTTATACACCATCAATAATGCATCAATCGGTGAACCCCGTTGACTCCAGATGCCATGAGCGCGTCCAGCTCTTCCTTTGCATTTCTATAACTCTCCTGTGCTTCTCTCTCACGTCGGTTAACAAACCCGACTTCCTCGCGTAGAGCGCTTAGTCTTCGCTCGATAGCCACGTCCTCGGAGATAGCTAGCGTCTTAAAACCAGCCAGGGCAACGCGTGCCTTCTCCAAGGCCTCGGAAGCATCGCCCATCTTATCACGAAGCTTCTTCTGTCGCTTCTGATAACCACCGAGGTGAAGTGATAGCTTCTTCTCTAGCTTAGCGCCTGCTTCAGCAGAAGCCATGATGGAATCTTGAACAGCCTGGATAACAGTTAGTATAAAGCTTCACTTCTGCAACTCATCAAAACTTACATCGAATGCAACCTTCATGACCGTCCCTTGCTCTTCCTCGTCATCATTGTAACAGCCCAGACCGAGGAGTAGCGAACTGCTTGCGCGTGCTTCGAATGCAGTCTGGATGTCCTCGAACTTGGGAAGAGGTTTCGTTTCGGACATGATCAACAAACGAGCCTCCGCGAGAGCATCGTCGTCGATTTGTTGAAGAGGCTTAGGGGCGCCACTTACATGGCCACCAGGGACAGGATATTTCATTGCATCATTCGCCATCAGGTTCGCTGACTCCTTAGCAACAAGGGACTCAGCAACATCTGAGATACTAGTGGCCTGTTTCAATAAACTGGGCAGATCGATATGAAGCGGTCTGGGGAGGTTCTTCTGCATAACTTGAGTTCGCCTACGAAATTCGAGGGCTTCTTCGGCTGCTAGCCTCTCACGTGCTCGGCGGTCCCGCTCTGCAGCATCCTCCTCAGTCATCTCATCAACTTGCATAGCCTCCTTCTCTTCCGCAGGTATGTCGAACTCCCATTCCGTATCTTTTGGTTTGGGAAGAGAGGCCAGACCTGACTTGAGTTGGGTGCGCAAAGCCATATCTCTCATCCTGATGTCTCTGGGTGTAGCCGACACCATCGACATACCCCCGTCTTGGTTCAAAGATAGGGTGTCTCTTGGTGTTCTGATGGGCGTTTGTCCAGGCCGACCAGGCGTGGCCCCCACGCCGTCTGCCCTCAGAGGTGTGGCCATTGGGTTCGGCGTAGAAATGATCTGCTTTCGAGGAGCGATGCCATCGAAACAAGTCGAAGCTGCGCCTTCATGAAGCGGGGTGTTCTCACCACCGAGAAGGACAGAATTTGTGTCGTTGAGCGCTCGAATATTTCGGATTTCGTTGGCAATGTGATCTTCTCGCTCGGGGGCTTTTGGTGTTCGAATGGGGGTAGCGGAGTTCAGAGTAGAATAGGTGTTGACAAGTCCTCGAGTAGCGTCGTTCTCACTCTCCTTTGCTCTCAAATTGGCAGCCTCACCCATCCTACCCATCTTGACGATATCCTCCAACTCGCCCTCACTGACTTGGGGAGCGGGCAAAACTAGGCCACGACGCTTACTGCTCTGCTCTGCCTCTCGGATCTTCTGTAGCTGACCAGCCTTCAGAGCAGCCTTGTATGATTCCGACGCCCCATCCTTATCGGTCTTCTTTCGCTTCCGGTCGTTGTCATCCTCGCCCTCACCCTTGCGCTTGTTGGCTAGCTGTTGTTTCCGGGGATCGAAAGCTGCGCGTTGCGCTTCGTTCTGCACCATTTCCTCTGATGTGTCGTAGAAGCCAGGGAGAGCTTTTCTCTCGAAAGGAATATCGGCGTTGTAATCCATCTCACCCTTTTTCCTGGATATGACCTTGATATTAATTCCAGCTGTCTTGAGCTCTCGTCTCTTCTGTAGAGCAGCAAGACGTCGCGACTCCTCTTGTTGACGCTCTCGAGCTTTTCTCTTGGCCTTTTTACCCTGAGTGTTGGCCAAGCGGGCTCGAGCCTCACTCAGCATCTCCTTTTCGTCCTCGTCGAGATCGATGGTGTCGGGTCGCGCAGGCCTCGTCTCAGGATCGGGATCTAACTCGCCCGGTCGGAGTCTTCGAACATCATCGGCGCTGGGCGCTTGCGTTTCGCCTCCATCTGGGCCCATCAGCCCAAGGCTGGATGATTCCTTCGCTTCGGCTTCATCGAGGAGCTTCTGGTATCGTTCGAGGCACTGGTTTGCTGTTCGGCCGACAATAGGAGCGATCGTGCGCCACTGAGTGGGCAGAATCTTGGCGAGGTGGAGAAGTCTTTCATCTTCCTCCTTGCTCCATTCGATCTTTTTGATGCTTGGGTCGAGCCATTCGTTCCATCTGGCTTTGCACTGCTTGGGCGTCTTGCGCGCCAGCAGCGATGAGACACGCGCCCATTGATTCAGACCATACTTGGAGACGGAGGCCTTGAGGATTTCATCCTCAATGTTGGACCAAACGCCTCCTTTGACGACGGGCATCGCGGTGGTGTTGGCTGAGGCGCTTTCGATGATGGTTGAATACGACGGAGCCTGGACGAAGCTGTGAAACACGCTTCTTGAAAATATCTAAGTTCCATCTACTCTGTACAGCGCGCGATTGTTGCTGACTCAGCCAGACTGGGGTTATGATTGGATCAATGTTAAGCTCCACCAGTTGCGAAGTAGCCCGTTCCTCGGGGGAACATAAAACATCTGACGTGAAATGAGGATGCCGGAATAAAGCAATTTAAAGCTGTACTCAGATACACTGGACTTGCCTGAGTACTTTTATCATTTGGGATGGAGGTCCCAAGTTTTCTTGCCTCGCCTTGGCCGTTAAAGGGTGCAGGCCGAACTATCACTCTTCCCCCGGGGAAATGCAGTTGTCGTCACCACTAGTGATGTTGTTCTAGGTAGGGAGATCTGAGCTGTTTCCTTTAAATGTATCTATGATTTGCGAGGGTCTCAATATCCTAGTTGGAAGTATCGAGGCCCTGCGCTCTCGGGATATCTAAGGATGATTTTCGCCAGCCGGCTGCGACACTGTATCAGGACATCAAACAGCGTTGCCCCAACATCTATGACCGAAATCATGATAACCGAGGACAAAACATTTCATGTATTCCTCAATGACCTGGCACTGATTTTTGACATCCAGCAATGGAACATATTGGCTCAAGAGCTACTTGCCACTTAAGTTAGTTGTTATAAACTGCAAGTGGCTCTGGAATACACAGTGAGTGCGCATAGGATTATCGTCCTGCTTCTATCCAAATATCTGGTGGTTAATTCAGAGATAAAGCAGTGAGCAAGCTAATCACTAACTATCACAGTAGCTTGAGTAGGTAGCAGGTTTGTAGGTACCTACCTACCTTTGCAATGCGCGGCCATCGACTCAGGCAGATTTATAATATGATCTTCCGGACTTTGCGGAGTCGGTAGGATCGAAACCCGATGCGATTCGATGCCACGTTTTCAGGATCCAGGAGCAGTAGCCTATCAGATCAAGCCAACGAGGGACCAACGAGCCACGCCAGCACCCATGATAGCTGTTAGCTTAGTAGATACTACCAGATCCCAGCTTGCATGGTATGCATAGGACGCAGGGAATGCGTCATTCATTTATCTAACTTATCGAGTGATGCCGTGATGAGCCCTACAATGGCACCAGCATAACGTGATTGAGTATCAGAATGACCAAGGCATTAACGTGTATAGACGACAGCCACTCTGAGTTTGACAACTGTAAAAAGGAGAAGCAAAGCCCTATCCATGGCTTATCAGGTCCTAAAACGATTGTGTTTTAATCTGGCTCTAGGATAATTGTATTGTATAAAGCGTAGATTGGTTATAATGAGTATTCTGGCTTTCATTAAAAGAGCCTTATTTTCTTTAATTTATAGTGATAGTTAAGTTAACTTTATTAAATTATAGAAATTAAATAATAAGTTTAATCTAATTCATTAAAAAAGGATATCTTATTTATATTTTAATATAATTTTTATTAAACTATATATTATTTTTCTTATAGTCTTAACCCAGTAGTAACTAATAAACAGGACCTAGGTATTTTAATAATAGCTATAGAAGTATTGATTACAAAGTCTCTAGCTCGATTATAATATTAATAAACTTGATTAATAAGGATACCTTTAGGCGATAGTATTTTGAGTAACGATAATTAAAGTAAATATATTACTTAATTAATTTAAAGAGCTATAAAAAGCGTAATTCATAAAGTCTATAACTCCTCTATAACTTCAACCTATTTTAATCTATCTATCTTTAAGGATATTTATTTTAATAATTACAA
>VYWZ01003122.1:0-15946 GCA_008711595.1 Fusarium xyrophilum
AATAAGGTTACCTTTAGGCTGCAGTACCTTAAGCAACTCTAATGAAGATAAACATATCGCGTGACCAGCTAAAGAGCTATAAAAAGCTCGACTGATAGGGTCTGTGACTCCTTTCAGTAGATTTCTATATATATTAAGAAAATTAAATTATAAAAATAAAAATAAGTATATAAAAAGTAAGGAAATTAATATTTCAGTATACCTGTACTTTTTACCTTACTTAATGCATTTTAGTATAATGCTAGTATATGTAAGAACTTTTCGCGGCTACCTCTGTAAGGTACTAAGTTATCATTTTCCACATCAAGAGCCACAAAATAATGCAGATCGCTGACAAGGATACCTTCAGCTGACGACCAAAGCCCTAAAGAAACGAAGAAGACAGGTAAAGCCAACCTGGCTACCTGGTCAGGCACATTTCCGTAGGTACTGAGCTCAGTAGACAGCACAGACCACTGAGCGCAGAACAGAAAGGAATTGTTGCCTGGAAATCCAGGCAGAAACCGCGCTCTAGCTTAACGACGCGCCAATGCCAGCCACTTTGATCGCGGTCTAGATTACAATGACGCGTCAAATCGCATTAGGTGGCACGGAACCATACCAATCGCATACTTTGTCAAGACTGCACAGTCTCTTGCAGTAAAGCCGTCTTGACCTTTCGCATGTTGCGCAGGAGCGTCCGCGCAGTTAAACATGTACATCAAGCAAATCATCATCCAGGGCTTTAAAAGGTATGTGCATTGGCATCACTGCCACCCTCGCTTTCACCCAACAGGTCGGTTCATTGCTAATACTGCCATAGCTATAAGGACCAGACTGTGATCGAACCGTTCTCCCCAAAGACCAATGTAATCGTCGGTCGCAATGGCTCCGGAAAAAGTAACTTCTTCGCCGCTATTCGCTTCGTTTTGAGCGATGCGTATACACAAATGAGTCGCGAGGAGCGACAAGGCCTTCTCCACGAGGGCTCAGGCTCAGCCGTTATGTCGGCGTACGTGGAGATCATATTCGACAACAGCGATGATCGATTTCCAACTGGCAACAAAGAGGTTATCTTACGCCGCACAATCGGACTGAAGAAGGACGAATACTCTGTTGATCGAAAGGTTGTCACTAAAGCCGATGTCATGAATCTGCTTGAAGCGGCCGGATTTTCACGATCAAATCCCTACTACATCGTACCTCAGGGACGAGTCACCGCCTTGACCAACATGAAAGAGTCCGACAGGCTGAACTTATTAAAAGAAGTAGCGGGAACACATGTGTACGAAACGCGTCGCGCAGAGTCACTCAAGATCATGAACGAGACCAACAACAAGAGAGAGAAAATCGATGAGTTGTTGGAATACATCAAAGAAAGGCTCAGCGAACTTGAAGAAGAAAAAGAAGAACTCAGAGCGTTTCAGGACAAGGACAGAGAGAGACGGTGCCTCGAATATGCCTACTACCACAACATCCAGCTCGGGATTCAAGCAAATCTGGACGAGCTTGATAACGCCCGGCAAGACGGAGTTGATAGTTCTGATACCAACCGAGCAGAGTACGCCGAGGGCGAGAAGGCGATATCAAGGCTTGATTCAGAAATACACAAGCTGCAGAGAGAAATGGAGCTTCTACAGATCGAAAGGCGACAAGTCGAGGAAGATCGTCGCGACGGCGCGAAAGCCTTGGCCAAGGCTGAGATGAAGGTTATGAACCTGAGAGAAGGCCAATCGGCACAGGAACAAGCCCGAGCACAACATGCAGCTGAACTTAAGTCCGTTCAAAATGAGACCGCATCCAAGGAGCAGCAGCTTTCAACTATCAATCCGGCCTATAACCAAAAAAAGCAGGAGGAAGACGAAATCCGACGACAACTTGATCATGCTGAGTCCACGCGTAATCGCTTGTTTGCCAAACAAGGCCGAGGTTCCCAGTTCAGAAACAAGTCTGAGCGCGACGCATGGTTACGGAAAGAGATACAAGAACTCGAACTCAACATAAGCACCCAAAAAGCCAACAAGATTGATGCAGATGAAGAAGTTGAAAGGGTCCAGAAATCCATAGCACAGGCAGAGCAAGACGTTTCCGACTTACGGAACCGTTTGGCCAACTTCCCCGACGAGAGAATATCACTCGAAGAGGAGGCTGGCAAAGCCCGCGACATCATAGACAAGCTCAACGATGAACGAAAGCTTGTTCGTCGCGAGGATGACAAACTCAACTCATTGATAGCCAATGCTCGGCAAGAGAAGGAGACAGCTGAGCGTGAGTTGGCTCATGCAATGGATGGATCGACTGCACGGGGTCTGGCGACGATCCGACAATTGAAGCAAGAGCGAGATATACCAGGAGCATATGGGACATTGGCTGAGCTGCTTGAAGTTAGTGACGCTTACAGACTTCCCGTCGAGCAGATTGCCGGCGCAAGTCTGTTTCACTATGTTGTTAACGACGCAGATACAGCCACTTATCTCGCAGACACCCTATACAGACAACAGGGGGGCCGAGTTACATTTATGCCTCTCGCCCAATTACGGTCTCGACAAATCAAGCTTCCCAGGTCTAATGATGCCGTGCCTCTCTTAAGCAAGATCAACTATAACGAAGAATACGAGAAGGCGTTCCAGCAGGTCTTTGGAAAAGCTGTCGTATGTCCAAACCTTACCGTAGCAAGCCAATATGCAAGAAGCCACGGCGTCGACGGCATCACTCCAGAAGGTGACACAACCAACAAGAGGGGTGCCATGACAGGTGGGTATATCGACCCCCGAAAGTCGCGCTTACACGCCGTGCAAGCCGTGAATAAATGGAGGGATGAATACGAAAGGTTGATAGCGCAATCTCGTGATATTCGAAAACAGACAGAACGCAAGGATCAAGAGATCACAGCTGCGATGTCAGACCTACAAAAGGCCAACGAAAGACTACGACAGGCTGTTGATGGGGTTGAGCTATTGAATCATGAACTGTTCAATAAGTTGAAGCATTTGAACAAAGAACAGAGTCACCTCGAGGCTGCCATGAAACGGCGGGATGCAGTGGAGAAGAACATGAACAGCTTCTTGGAGGATCTTGCAGCACATGAGGCCGAACTTGGATCCGATTTTAAGAAAACTCTGACCGCTGCTGAAGAACGCCAGCTGGAGGAACTCGGGACAAGCACACAGGAGCTCCAAAAGCAGTGGAATGAACTCAGCCGAGCCCGGCGTGATCTGGAAAGGCAGAAGCAACTTCTCGAAGTGGACCTTCGCCAAAACCTGCAGATGAAGCTTGATCAACTCAATAGCCAGGCTTTTGAAGACTCGACTGGATCCTCGGGTGGTGGGCTGAAAGATGCCCAAAGGGAACTCAAGAAGGCGCAAAAAGCACAGAAAGCTGTTGAGGCAAGTCTCGAGGAACTTGAAACCAAAAGGGATAATACACAAGCGCAGCTCGAAGAACTTGCAAGTGAGAAGGCTCAACTAGAGCAAGCACAGAGTGAGATATCCGCGAGGATCGAGAAACAGCAGAAGAAGATGGATAGAAGTCTGCGAAAGAAAGCCGTTCTGTCAACACAAGCAGCCGAATGTGCACAGACTATTCGCGACCTAGGTGTGCTTCCCGAAGAAGCCTTCGACAAGTATGAAAACACGGACCCTAATCAGGTAAGTTTTGTACGGATCTACCCCAATCAGAACTGACTAACGAGTTGGCAGGTCTCAACCAAGATCAAGAAAGTGAATGAAGCATTGAAGAAATACAAGCACGTGAACAAGAAAGCCTTCGAACAGTACAACAACTTCACAACTCAACAAGATCAGCTTATGAAACGTCGTAAAGAGTTGGATGACTCTCAGGAGTCAATTGAGGAACTCGTTGAGCATCTCGACCGCCGAAAAGACGAGGCAATTGAGCGGACGTTTAAACAGGTTTCCAAAGAATTCACAACTATCTTTGGCAAGTTGGTGCCTGCGGGCCATGGCCGCCTCCTCATTCAACGACGGACGGATCGTCGTCAAGAACCCGTCGACGAATCAGACGGAGAGGTACGCGGTGTTGAAAACTACACTGGCGTTGGTATCAGTGTGTCATTCAACTCAAAACACCTCGATGAGCAGCAGAAGATCCAGCAACTCAGCGGTGGGCAGAAGAGTAAGTCATATCATTCCGTTTGCTGTGTTCAGTCAGTCATTAACATAAGCAGGTTTATGTGCCCTTTGCCTGATATTCGCCCTCCAGGCTACTGAGAGTAGTCCCATGGTGATTTTTGACGAGGTGGATGCCAATCTGGATGCCCAATATCGTACAGCTGTTGCGGCCCTCCTCGAGTCCATCTCTAACGGAATTGGTACTCAATTCATTTGCACCACATTCCGACCCGAGATTGTGCATGTCGCCGACAGATGCTATGGTGTGACGTTCCGTAACAAGACAAGTTCAATCGGCTGTGTCAGTACGGAGCAGGCTCTTGAGTTCGTAGAGGGTCAAGCGAAGCCTACTTGAGAGGACGCAAATGGGGAACTGTAATCAAAGGGGCTTGTGAAGACTATACCTGGGGACGACGGAATGGCGTTCGGGCGGCTTAAGACTTATTTCTTACGCGGTTACGATGAAGCTGAGACTTTCTGGGCTGTTGTTAGATGGAATGAAATTAGGCGTGAAGCCTTTACCAATCTCAATGAGACGACTGAACTTCTTGAGTCCCAGAATACCCATATGAACATTTTCAGTGACTGCATGAATATGATGTATCGCTCTTTACCTACTCTTATGGTATCCTGGAATGTGCAGGAATAAACCCAATGACATGTCTTGACATCTTGATTCTTCTGTACAGCAAGTATACATGATAATTATACACGCAGCATCGTCACTGCCAGTTCTACCCAACCTCTACTGGTTACCTGTCAGTCATCATGTTTCGTACGCCCTTCCAGTAATCCTTTGGCAATTCCTTTTCCAGCTCCTCACGAGTCAGCCACTTAAAATTGGTGTACCCATAGGGGTTGTCCTTTAGATCAGCCTGACCAGCCATTATCCTGCCCTTGATGAAGAAAGTCTTCTCACCCTTCTTCTCGACGACGCCGTCGGCAGTTGTCTTGGGTCGTGAGACGACATGGGCGACTGGTACGCGGCTGACAATCCATGTGTTCATATTGACGCCAGCAGCCTGGTCGAGGACTCGCTTGGCGGACTATTGGAATATTTAGCACTATCCAACAACCCTATTCGAACATGGCTTACCTCATGAAGATTTCCATCCTCAGGAATCGCATCAGCGGGGAAGCCCCAGCCGTCTTTACCCTTGACCACAAGATACAGGGTTCGATCGAGTTGACGATCCAGTCTTTGAACATCACCCTTGCGATCTGCTTCAGTCAAACGATCCGCAGGAGGCTCAACAGGGATGACATCCTGAGGAGCAATAATCTCAGCGTCATCACTGACACGTGCCTCAGCATCCCTGAGTAAGGACTTGACAATAGTCTCCTGGTTGCTAAGCTCATCGCCAACCCTAAGTTCGTCATCCCACGCCTTGGAACTCTTTCCATTGTAGACACCCAGCTCCTTGGCCACTGTACCCTTGCGCTCTTGGACCTTGATGTTCCAGTCTAGACGGCGAGCCGTATCAGGTTTGAAGTAAATACCCGTGATAAAAGGGGTGTTGAGACGTTCTTCGAGACGCTTCTGGTAGAAAAAGAAAGCATTTTCAAAAGGATGGAGTTTCCGTGTCACCAGAGGTGGTCGCGTGAGAATAACACCAGCGCGGACGTCGTAGGGCGACGGAGAGCTAGTGGGTGTAGGAGTAGAGGTATTGGTGGGGGTTTTCGCTACGGCTGCGGCGAGAGATGAGTAGAGCCGTGCTGGATATCTAGACACAGAAGAAGAGGAAGCGCATCGCGCGCACAGATTAGGAGAAGCTGAGATGTTCCCTGTTAGTTACATGAGTCTCGGAGTGGGTTTTTAAGGCGATCAATTGTTGAGCATGAAGCAGGACAGAAGGAGGGAATCGTATGGACTCACTAGATAGCACAGCCTGAGCGGCCTTCGAACCCCGGCTTGAAGCTGTCATGCTGTCTGTCTTCGCTCCGTGGGTTGTGACTCGGTGATCGAAGCTGGATGGTGATATTCAACAGCGACTTCACGAACTTTTTGTCTGGGCCTGGATGGTACGTACCGCGGAGCGACAGGCCCGGCCTACCTAGGTATACATACCTTAGTGGAGGGCCTCGGGCAGAGTCAATGGATTAGTTATTCGCGCCTGAGGCAACAAGACATATATCATTAAAACAGATTTCCCAGCAAACGTCTCCTCTTCTTCTTTCTTTTTCCTCTCCAGGCACCATTTCCTTATCGTCAAGACCTGTTTCCACCTCCAGAACGTCTCGATCATTTACGTGTGCCGAGAAGAAATCCGCAGTCTTTTTCGCTAGCGGGGCCTGCAAGAAAATTCTTTATCCTACCGGGTTCTGTTAGATAGATACTGCTAACATTCCGTGCCATATCAATATGATTTGATAGCCGATAAACAACACCACTCCTACTAAGGGAGTCGTGCCAAGCACTTGTAATTATGCCATCAGAAACAAAGGCCGCACATGTGGTAGGCTTTGTATCCAAGCCGATCACGCTGTCAGCTAAAGGTGAACATTGTTGATGACGTTGACAAAAAAATAACAAAGTGGCATACGCCAATGAGAAGAGTCGTATTGGAACGTGAGACTACCTAGTGACATAAGAGCCATATGCAAACATGACTCAAACTAATGATATCTAAGCACATATCGAACTCGCGTTGATACCCGATCTCAACTCCGTCGTGACACCACGCTATCGAAATGCAATGAATCATGCCCGCCTTCCAAAACATGCTGGGTATCAAACCACATGGATCTCCTTGATGATGCCTGAACGCCTGCTGAACTCTCAGTTCCCGCCTTGATTCATTCTATCATTAAGCTAAGCAGACAATTCTGCAACTGCTTGAGCAACCTCCTTAGTTGCTCTGTTTTCCCATTGCCGTCGGGCTTCATCGCTCAACGACGCCGCGCCTTTCACCTCGTCATAAAGCTTTCTTGAAATATCTCTGTTGATAACTGAGTATTGTTCCGTCGTTAGTTTTCTAGACCGCCAGTGTGGTCGTAATGCGCCCTTGACAATCTCATTTATGCTGATCTTATCTTCCTGGGTGATACTGGAGTCTGCTAACGGTTGGTCCTCCTTTTGAGCTGGTACCTCAGATGGACGGCGTGGCCGTGGTTGTCGCAGTTCTAGCGGTCGGCTCTCTGGAACCTTCACCAAGCGTGCCTCTGAATCGGACTGGTCACTGCTTGTATGAGTCGGGGAATAGTTTGCATGGGGTCTTGTTGGACGCGTCTCCGAGTCGCTATGGTCACGATTTGAACGAGTCGGCGAGTAATTCGCGGGGGCGTAACGAGGTTGAATAGTACTGCTGAGCGAGAGTGTTGGTGAAGTTGGTCGGCCGTTGAAGTTTGGCATAGGAGGAGGGGTAAGAGAAAGAGCCCGTGGGCTGCTGTAATTTGATGGGGACGGAGATATCGCCGGTGAGAGGGCTGGGGATGAAGCCTCTGGTGCATGCCGCCACCCAGTGGCAGTCATTGTCTCGTCCTCAGACATGACACTAGGCTCGAGTTCTTTCAGTAGTGATGAAACCAAGGGAGGATCGATACTGCTATGGTCGACATTACCATTTCTGGACGACGATCCATTGGGAACCGGTCGTGTTAACGAGGGTCCAGCCGGCGCTGGAGAAGATACAGAGCTTAAACCTTCACCATTCTGGGTGGGCAAGCGACGTGTTCGAGGGCGCTTAAGCTTCCTTTCGGGTTCTTGGATGGGTTCGCGCGGAGACGCAGTCACAGACCGTGCTTTGCGCTTGCGAGAAGTGGTGCTGGGTTCATCCGTTTGACGAGCACGTTCCAGAGCGCCCCAAGCTCGTCTTTCGTCAGCCGTTTCTTGTACTGGCTCTGGTGCTGACTGAAGCCGTTCGCTAATAGCAGAAGGTATGTTGTTTATAAATACGTCACGAGCGCCCAGGCGGCGGGCAATATCCATTCTTTGCTGCCAGCGTTCGAGTTCGCGTCGCCCAAGTTCCTGGAATCTCCTGTGTTGCTCTAATTCCTCGTCTTCATCATCGTGGTTGTCCAAATCCAAGTCGCTCATCTCGTAGAACCGCCGGGAAAACTGACCCCAGGCGCCTTGCCACTCAACATTTCGAGCTTGCCGACGGGCTCGCCTTAATCGTGCTCGAGTTCGTACATGGTAACCACGAACGTTTCGGGGATTCGGACGTCGCACGTATGATGGATGAGGAGATTGTTCGCCAGATTCATTGGTTCTTGGCTCTTCCACCAGCTGAAAAAGGTGAGAGCACTCCATACAATACCAATCACCGTCTGGAATGGCCTCAAGACCAATACAATGCGTATGGTAGGCTGCATCGCAGCTGTCGCATAGGAGAAGAACATCCTCCCTCTCTGAAGAGTTGCAAATGGGACATGGGTTGCCTTGCTCTCCCTCCTCTTCGTCTTCGGGGTTTTCGCCAAGCCACTGTCCTACATCGAATTCAGCAACCTGTTTTCTATCCTGGACATCGTATTTCGAAATGGCGGTACCTGCAGAAAAGGAAGGGTTAGTAGATGGACACATGTGAAGTAGGAGAATAAGCTTCCAACATACCATCGACCCCGTTGTACACTCGAACTGAATGGAAGGGATTACGACAAATGGGACATGTGTTTGTCTTTTGCGCCCAGGAACGAATACATGCATCATGAATAATGTGATCACACCCGTCAAGTGATGCGACTATGTTCAGATAATTGGAGTCGTTCTCAAGACCATCTGAGGCTGTGGAGGTTGTGGTAGGAGCAGGCGCGGACTCGGGTGCGGATGCGGGCTCGCCGCCAGAAACACCACCAACAGCATCACTGGCAGCTACAGTAAGGGCAGCTGGAGCTTGGAGGGCAGCCGAGGGACGGGGCAGGGGATCCAGGCATATAATGCACTGCTCCGCTTCAGACATGATGTCGAAATTGATAACACAGATCGTATCTTGATGAAAGCATGTAAAATAAGATCGAGTGAATTAAAGTCGATTCGAGCCGTCGATTCGAGCCGTCGACTCGAGCCGTCGATTCGAGCAGGCGGTGATGGTGGTAAAAGGGAATGGGATGGGATGGGTGGATGGAGAGGTCCCACCGTGATCGATTAGGCGGGATGGCTCGTTTTTTGGGGGGGGCAAAGTACCGTAACTTAGCAGGCTGGCTTAGGTTGACACCCGAATACAGAGTAAGAGAAAGAGATCCAGCTCTAGTGGAATGGGTGTTTTCGAGGAACCTGGGAGCCAATGAGCGCTCCGCCGTCCTGGATCAGCGCCACGCCTGGAAGAAATAAATGTCATGTTACGTGCCTGTAGAGCAAAACAAATAAATGCACGTTGGGGAGACCCTGGTGACGGATGACTCTTATTCGCGTCAGGCTCGATTACTGGTACGCGCCTCAAGGTAGCCATTTTGAACACAGGCGCGTTAGAACGCACAAGGTTTATCAGGGAGTAGGTTAGGTAGACAATTCTTGGTACTTTCTGTGGAGGCCTTTTTATCCTATTCCTGTGCCATGTGGAAGAACATCACGCCTTCTAATCTTCGACTTCCCCTTATCGGCGCAGCAAATGGTGTCTTTTTTACTACAAGCTGGCGCGACCGACTGTGGGCGCCTGGCCTAAGGTAGGTAGGTAGTTCTATTTACATGGGACAGGGGTAGGTATGCACAAGACCATAGGTAGCCGGTTAGCATCCTCCATCAGACATATTATTTAAAACATCAATATTGAAGAAGGCAGCTCATAAATAGTTTAAGAAAAAAAAAAGAAGAAGAAAAAAATCAGCAAGGGACAGACTCCCTGCTACCAACTACCAACCACGCTTCGGCCCAGCAAGGCCCATCAACTTACACCGATCCGTCCACCAAGCTCTCCATTGAGATCGAGCAGGACACGATACTCTGAGTTTTGAAAGAATGCGAAAGCGACCTACCCAAAGCAACAAGACAAGACAAGACAAGGGGTCATCTTGTGGGGGAGAGAGCAAGCGTTGGATATGGGGCCCCTCTCAGTCTCGGGCATTCCGATGTCGAGTTTGACACATCTTGGCAGAAATCTTTACCAATTATACTAAGTTAAAGTGAAACAAAGTACACCACACTCTACTTAGGCTTAGACTTGGTTCAGAGCAGGAATCGGAACCGAGCTAAGCCCTTCACTTCATGTACAATAGCGTTAGACTTTTCTTCTAGAACCTTTGGGGTTCTTCCTTTTATTACTGTTACATACTTTTTTAGCTTTAGGCTTTGGCTGCAATGGCATGGCATGGCATCAGGTCATTCTCCGTTGACTGGGACCAACTGTTACTGAAATGAAATTAAGACAAGGATTCGCGCTCACATTCTGTTTTCCATCGATCGCGACCCTTGTGAATGTCATGAAGACCACTGCTGCAGGGGTTATAGTTGAGTTTGCTACCGATACTCAAATGCGGTTATACGTATTGCAGTTGACTCAGTCTAGTTGATCTGTAAGTCACAACCTTAGTTAGACTTGCTAAGTAGAGGTAGCAAGGGAGGATAGAATTCGTGTCTCATATTAATTTCTTCAGGTCGTGTAAGGCCTGATGTTGAAAATCATTATCTAAAGCTCATGTAAATCCTGAGATGTGCCTTGTATTGGGTAAATGATCAATCGTGGTTGTTCTCATTGTAAATGTCTTCAATTTTTCCAAAAAATATTAGCCCCGACAGTTTCCTACTGGTCATTTCTGCACCACTTGGTCCCTGCCGATCCCTACCATCTTCACTATTGTAGCTACGTAATCACCACAATCACGAGCAACCTATGCACCGCATTCATTACTCTAAATCTTTCGTCGCCCACGGGCGCGTTCGCCTCTTTTGATTTCCTTTCCTTTCCTTGTGTACGTTGCACCAAACTAATAGACATCTCGAACGAGCGTGCTTTGATTCCGCAAAACACTCGCCTTTTCATCACTGCATCTCCGCAGCCGCGAGCCGTATCAAACAACCTCCCTCTCGCCTCCGCCAAAATGGCGTTCGATCCGCCTGCCGAGCTTCTCAGACCTTTATGGGCTTGGGCTGAAGCTACGCCCATCTACATTCTTCTGACATTATTTCTCGCATTTATTGCGCTGGCACTTCTTGGGGTATGCACTGCACCGAACCCCTCTAGGGCCCCGCGCGATCGCGAGCTCACCTTTCATTCCTAGCTCTATGTCATCCTCCATCTCGTCGCGCCAAAGCCTCGACCCGTCTACGCCTCCGAAAAGACCTACCTTACCAGCCATCCCACTCAAGGACGCACACAGCCTCAACCTCTCCCCTGTTGGTACGATCGCTGGCTCGCTGAGCGACAGGCTAGCGAGCAGCACGTCCGCCCTGATGAAGCATTCCCTACCCCCGATGCTGGAAACATCGAACCTGCCGAAGTGCGTCTGAGCGTCGTCTTCCCAGCCTACAATGAAGAAGCTCGCGTTATCCCCACCCTCGAGGAGGCTGTCACTTATCTCGATGAACACTTTGGCCGAACCAGACAAGCTGGACCTAGCGGAGCGACTCCTACGACTAAGAGACATGTTCGGAACGCTCCTAAGGAGGATCTCGGCGGATACGAGATCCTAGTTGTCGATGATGGCAGCAAGGATAAAACAGTGGATGTTGTCCTCAAGTTTGCCCAAGAACACGGCCTCCATGACATTCTTAGAGTTGTCTCACTTGCTCGCAACAGAGGCAAGGGCGGAGCGACCACTCATGGTTTCCGACATGTGAGGGGTGAATACGTCCTGTTCGCTGATGCTGATGGCGCATCCCGTTTCTGCGATGCTGGTAAGCTCATTGAAGGATGCGAGGAGGTTGTCGATGGATCACACCGCGGTGTTGCTATTGGAAGCCGAGCCCATCTCGTGGGCAGCGAAGCTGTTGTTAAGGTAAGCTAACCCTTCCGTCTATAACAATTGTATTAACTAGCACAAATAGCGCTCGGCTCTACGAAACTTCCTCATGCGATCTTTCCATCTCGTGCTCATGATCCTCACACCCCCGGCAACATCGCGCATCCGCGACACCCAATGCGGCTTCAAGCTCTTCTCGCGAGCATCCCTCCCACATATCATTCCCTACATGCACACTGAGGGGTGGATCTTCGACATCGAGATGCTCATGCTCGCAGAGTCAGCACCAGCGACACCAGTTCTTGGCCACGACGGTAGTGTTATTGGCACCAGTCCCGGCATCAAGGTTGCTGAAGTGCCCATTGAGTGGCACGAGGTTGGTGGCAGCAAGCTCAACGTCATCCAGGACAGTATCAAGATGGCTATTGGCCTTGCGGTGCTGAGAGCGAGTTGGATGTTTGGTGTCTATCGAAGACGATTGACATAGGACGGAGGTCCAGGGATCAGACAGGATATGAGCGCAAACGTTCAGTAATCACAGTGATCATGTCTAGTTAAATAAAACACAAGTCAACAAATCTTTCGAGCACATGGATATGAAATGTTCGCCTACACACGATCAGGCTAGCAAGACATATTAAAGTGAAGTTCGGTTGCAATTAATATTAATCTTGGAATGATATCTACTTGTATCTCCCAATTTCTATTCTAACCACAGGTAGTATGGGGATCAAGCATGCGTATGTGTGTATATCTAACAAAAACCCACTCCCGCTCAACACTCCGAAATGCTCAAATGTCTCATTGCCACCCGTGAAAAGAAGGGCAGATGTAGAATCGTCCCTCTGCTATAATCTAATGTCTCCCATTTCTGAAGGAAATTTAGATTTGTTTTTAAAATTCGACATAAAAGTCCCAAGCCAAAGCTCCATAAACGCCGGCATGCTCTTTTCCTCTTCTTTTTTTTTTTCAAGCTCCAGATTTACTGGAATGTCTCGCGGTACATGATGGGAAGGAAGACAATGCATGCCTTCCAGAGGATGAGGACGGCATCGATGATAGCGAGGGGAGCCTTGAAGATGCCCGAGATACCGCAGCCAACGACGGTGCAGGCGTTGAGCCAGATGGCAAGGAATGCAACGGAGAAGAAGTGGTAGGCGAGGATGAAGGGGCGATGGAGCATACCAGCCAGAAGAGCGACGGGGCCGTCAGTTGAGCCACGCTTGAAGTAGTTGAAGCATCCGTACTGAAGAGCGCGGAGCTGACGGTCGTTGGCTGCGAACAGAGAGTAAAGAGCCTGAGCGAGAACGTTGATGATACCGGTCAAAGGCTTGCGCTTCCAGTAAAGCTGGTCAAGCGCATTGTTGATGGCCTTGTTGTCAGCGAGATCAGACACCTTGCTGGGGTGCAACTCCTCGGCGAGGATGACAACATCGTTGAATGCGACAGTCATACCACCACCAGTGAGAGGATGTCGCATGTTCATAGCGTCACCGAGGAGAATGGCTCCATTGGCGCGCTGCTTCGTAGGAGGAAGCCAGCTGTTGGGCATACTTCGGGGAATCTTGCCATCCTCGAGAGCCTTCGCAGCCGAGGGTCGGATGCTAGTAGGGAGCGCAGGAAGGACATAGTTGCGGATGTATCCACGAACACCGCCATTCTCAGGCGAGGCTTCGGGGATACCTTGAGGCACATCGATAAGGGCGCGGGTCTCGTGGGTGCCGATCTGGTAGAGAAGGATAGGGAAAGCATTGCCAATGATGACATGGCCGTGACCAGGTTCAGGGAGATCGCAGTCGATGAGCTCAAGAGCGTAGAACTTTGAGCAGACCTTGGGCTTGGTCCTGAGAACCTCCTGGCGCCACTTGGAATCGTAACCATCAGCGATAATGGTCAACTGTCCAAAGTAGTAATCCTTCTCCTTGACACCAGTCTCCTTGTTCTTTGTGCGACTCTCAACACCGAGGATCTGGTCCGACACCTCTCCGCGCAGGGTCTTAACAACCTCTGTCTCAACAACGGTGATGTTCTTGTGGTCTATGCACGACTCTCGTAGCTTGGTGATAAAGCGGCCGTGGTGGAAACTGCATCCAGACGGTCTCTTATCCGCTGTGCTGTGACCTCCCCAAGCATGTGTGACATTGCCGCTATCGTCCAGACCGGGATAAGGAACGAGGACCTTCTCGCCGTGGTAGAAGACAGTGTATCCGTAGCAAGGCATGGCATCGATGCCCTCGAGACAGTGACCGAGGCCGATTTTCTGTAGTGTGGCGACACCTCCAGGCTGGAGAAGTTCGCCAACGATGCGATCGGGCTCCGATAGCCATCGCTCAAGAAGGAGAACGGATCGGCCCTGATTTGCGAGAGCGTAGGCGATAGTGCAGCCGAATACACCAGCTCCTACAACGACGACATCGGCCTCGTGGTATTGTTCGCGACGGCGAATCTGCGACTCGGTTGATGTGAGCACTGAAGCCATGGTTGAAATCATTGGCTGTTGGAGGAGTGAAAGTAAGTTGAGTCGCGGTAGTTAAGGAATTGTCTAACAAGACTTTCGATGGGGAGTGGGGGTCTATTAATCGCGAATTGGGGGGGCGGCGAGAAATTGGATGGGTTGGCCCTGGGGATTAGGGGGCGGAAGTGGTCACAGAGTAACAAGAGCAGCAACAAAGGCAATGCTTCTATAAAGAGAATGAGATCAATGCTTTTATGCGGATGCTCAGTTGTCAAGTCAAACAAATAATGTAAAGTCTTATCTCTTACAAGCGTCAATCGGTTTTCGGGGACCACAGAGCCTGTGACAATGACGCTCTCGACTTTTTGGGGAGCAAGTATAAAAAAGGTTAGAAGAGAGATCGATCAATTGAGATGGAATTCCGGGCAATTGGACCGATTTAAAAACCACAGACACTTTCAAAGACGACGATTCCTCTCGTCTGATCACAATTGACCGGATATGCGCCGTTTATAGGCTCCCTTTCCCTCTCATTCTCGTGGGATTCACTATCCAAGGATATCAACAAATCAGCCTATAAACCGTCACTGATGAATGTCATCTCAGGGGCCCAAATTCCAAGAAACAAAGGGAAAAAAAAAAAATCATCGACCTAAGACCCTTGGACTGGCGTGGGGCGATCCTGGCATTCTCTCTAGGGCTGTCATTATCGTAGCTCCAGGGGAATAGCCCACTGGAGGGTCCCCTGGAACACTTCACCCCGCAACGCTGTGGTCTCCCTTGGTCGCAGCAATCGCGCCACCAAGACCCGTAGAGGCCCTGACCGCTAAAACAGCAGCCAACCACCGAAGACGAGATCTTGCGGGCATGGTTCGATGTACGAAAAGGACACCGCCAGGTTCCGGGACTTTTCGCATGTGAAAGGACGTCGTCTCATAGAGAGAGAGATTCAGATCGTATGTGGTCCGAACCAATTTCTCCTCTGCCGAGTCCGGTATGACTTCGTCGAGAGTAAGAGGAAATACGTATTCGGAATGCGGCTCTCAAGGGTTTCTCTGGTTGGGGTCGATGCTTATGATGTTCCTGCGTCTGTTTAGCGGCTAGTGGCCAATCAGTTTCTGGTTCAGTGGTTGATGACCTCGATTAACCAAATCTCATGATGACGGGATCAAGTCTACTCCGTACACGATACACGAATACGCTGCTGCATGTGACACTATCAACCCAAGCCCCACCTGTAATCAATTCATCTCACAGCAGAGAACAGGATCACATGCGAAAATACGGAGGTCGGTCTCAAAAGTCTTTGCCGGCCAAGAGGGATCGGCTGCCACCCCTGCAAAGTCAAATAGGGTATCCCTGCCGATTTTGTTAGTTATCCTCTAACGTCCCCCACCCAAAGACCGGCCACCCCCACAGACTGGCCACCTCATTTTCAACCCAGCCACCCAATTTATATATACTTTCAACAGTCATAACTCTATCAATTTAATTCCAATTAATTTCAAACTAATACTAATTAATTCAGAATGCCTTCTTTTACTAAAAA
>VYWZ01003135.1:0-10922 GCA_008711595.1 Fusarium xyrophilum
GTACTTTAAAAAATAAAAAGAAAGCTATTTATAAATAAAAGGCTATATAAAATAACCTTTTATAATTAAAGATTAAAAAGTAAATAAATTTTTCTTATAAATATTAATAAAATTATAAAAGTAAAAAGCTAAAATAAATACTTTAAAAGTAAGGATTTTTTACTGCTAAAATAACTATTTTAAAATACTAATATTTACTCTACTTTTATTAATTTTAGCGTAGGCAAAGATTTTTCAGCCCAACCTCTATACACATACTAGTGATCACCAATGCCCCCCTTACAGCACTGTCAGCCCCCTTGTCTGCTAATTTATGGCGCCTCTGATTCACTCAACGGGCTTTGAATATGCACGAATCGGTACACCAGGGCTCACACCAGCACCAGCACCCGCATCCCAGCCAAGGCCATAGCCCACAAGCCCAGCCCGCAGCACAGGGCAGCGCAGCGCAGCCCTGTCATGGGCCCTGCCATATTACGACACTAACTACCAGGTAGGTCAATCCTAACGCGAACGCGGTACCAACTTAAAGGGCAGGGCATTTATTTGCTGCACTAGTAGACGATACATTCATTGATTGACGACACGACTTTACTTGACCTGATTATTTCGTATTCCCACGTCAGTCCTCGAGGGCACCAAAACACGCCCTGCCCTGCGACCTCAAGATAACGACAAAACCTCGACCTTGCCATCTTTAGTTTCGTCGTTGCAGCGTAGGTGTGAGTGCACAGCTGCTTGCCCGCCATGCCACCGTCGGCAAAGAGAGCCTCAAGGGCTCGTCGCGAACCGCGTAAAGCCGCGACGTCTAACGCAGATACATCACCAGGCGACGTCGAAGATTCCTCCCCCAGTCGTCCAGCGAAGCGTCGTAAGAAGGTCCGTTATCTTGTCTGTCGTTCGTTCCATTGCCCGTAGCAGCTGACATTGATCTTCCCGAGCAGGTCCATGAAGATGAAGACCCTCCCGCGCCCAACGACGATCAACTCGTGTCGCAAATCACACAGCATCTCAGAAGTCAGGAAGTCCAGGCCAGCAAGGATCACGCAAATGTCATACACGAGGCCAAGGGCGACGGTGTGAAAGCCTACGCCAAAGTGGCTGCCCAGGACTGGACCTTTTATATCACCAAGCTCAATGTTAACATTGGTCGAGCTCCAGAGACGTCACATAACTCTCAGACCGCGGGCTCCGACGAAGACGAGTCCTACGTCCACATTGACTTGGGCCCTAGCAAGATGGTATCGCGAGAGCATGCCACCATATCTTTCGATTCCAAGGACGAGAAGTGGTTCCTGCATGTCAAAGGCCGCAACGGTGCTAAGGTGGACAGCCAGCCCGTTAAGGCTGGACAGGCTCATCCTCTCACAAGCGGCGAAGTCATCGAGATTGGAAATGTCGAGATGATGTTCGTGCTCCCGTCCGAGATAACTCCATTGACTGTGCATCCCATCTACTTGCAACGCGCTGGAGTCAGTGTTCATACACCACAATCTCGTACTTCGCGCCGACAACCCCTCATTGCACCGGCGCCTCCGGAATACAAACGCCCGGGCACGCCGCCCTCGGCTCAGGGCACTGCCAAATCACCTGCTGCAAGCACGCCGGCCGTTATGGTCGGTGCCAATGGTGTAGATTTAAGCCAGGATGAGAACCAGCATATCAAGCCTCAGTATAGCTATGCTCAAATGATTACACAGGCGATCCTGAATGCACCTGACGGGAAGCTGAATCTGAACGGCATCTACATCTACATCATGAACACATACGCCTACTATCGCCATCAACAGGCTGCTGGCTGGCAGGTAAGTTCTCGTGGCGGCTACCATACCTTGCTGGGCGGTATACTCACTCACACTCGACAGAACTCAATTCGTCATAACCTTTCACTGAACAAATCGTTTGACAAGGTTGCCAGATTAACCGATGAGCCCGGCAAGGGAATGAAGTGGCAAATCGTCCCAGAAGCAAGAGAGGAGATGATAAGAAACGCCTATCGCGTTGGTCGAGGTGGTCATCGTGGTTCATCTGCTCCCTCATCTCCAAATCAACTCGCCTACATCACACATGGCCCAAGGGACATGGCCTCGAGAGAGCCTCCCTCAGCTTGCAGACGAAGAGCATCCCCTCCGGCATCACCACAGCCACCTGGTTCCTCTTTGCTCATTCCCCAGTCCACTCCCGATCGATCTTTTGGCAGAAACGCGACCATGATGATTGATGGCAGCCCATTACCGCGTCCTAAGAAGACGCCAGCAAGAGACTCATCGTTTGTGGTGTACAATCCTCAGTCGCCCACGCTCATATCTTCATACCAGGAGGACGGAGGCTCATTCGTCACCCCAGCACCGCCCAGGATACACCCTAAGCTTGCTCCTCCAAGCACAGCACAGAGACCAAGTCAACACATGCCCACCAGCTCACCTGCCCCTTTCTGGAAATACGCAGACATAGGCAGCACACCATTGAAACCTCTTGGTGGCTACGATGTCAGTCCTACCAAGGCTGGAGGTGTTCTCCCCCCGCAGAGTAGCAGTCCGCCAAGGGGAGACAAGTCGCCTCTTAGCAGCCCTTCTCGACCTCAAAAGTCAAGCCCACAGCCTATTGCTCAACCGGCAGAGGCCGAAGAGGAGCACGGCTTTGATTTAACAAAGTTTGTTTTCCCCATGACTCGCTTGAGGCTGAGCTAACATAATGACCCAGGGGGTTTCAGAGTATCGGTGCGTATCATGCACCAGTTGGCGGAGGAGCTTCTATCTTGCAAGGTCGTACTTAGGCTTCCTTTCTACACTGGCGTTTTTGTTTCAAGGGGGATAAGTCACGGAGCCATGAATTATACTAAACTTCTGAGTACATGATGCTGTCGATTAAGGATGGACGGCACTTATGAATGCAACGCGCCAACGAAAAAAAAAGCATCTCTCCCCGACTCGGGTATCTGCGTGACTGGGCGGTCTGCTCCACGATGCACTCAATATTGTGGACCTTACCGCACCACTTGGGAATTCTCGCTCGACAGACAGACCCAGGAGCTCAAAGTGTGAACATGTTATATAAGAGTGAAGATCATCTGGCCAATGGCCTAGAACAGAGCCTTGGATATATACAAATGTTGAGAACGCGCCTTTTGATGCAAATACGTGTGATCACGCCACCGTGCCGCCAAATCTACCAAACCCCAATGCAAGGGCTTCCTTTTTTTCGTGACCAAGCCACTGAGGCCCCACATGAATCATAATGGAATTCCCATGCTTTTTGTTTTACCATCTACTTTTACACAGCGGTGAGTCAGAAACTCGACCACATAACAGCATCATAAAGAATTTCGTTAAATTGTCGGCCTATCGCGATCCAGCTTGGCCTCGCCTCTTAGGGTTTCCACGGCCAGTCCGCTTCTTGGTCTGCTGATGTTCACCACCCTCGATGAACTTGACAAGCTCATCAATGCTGCGGGAGTCAACTTGGGAACCGGGTCCCGCGCGGCCGGGAACAGTAGCATTGGAAGCCGCCAAGCTTGAGGGGTTGGTGGTAAACCGAACACCCGTTCGGAGTCTTCGAGCAGCAACATCCTTAGCATGCTTGGCAATGTTGACAGCATTCTGGGTAAGCTGCTCCAACCAGCTCTCGGCTTCCTTGGTGTTCTTGTCCTCAGGCCCGAGTTCAGCAAGGAAGACGTTGTAAGACTCTCGCATGCGGGTAACAGCTCCCTTTGAGTCGCGATCTAGAGCAAGAGCTTGAGCCAGCTGGAAGAGGAGGGTAGCAGAGTTAATCGACTGCTTGCCGAAAACAGACTCGCATACGCGCAGTGACTCCTCGAACCAGAGTCGAGACTCGTGGTAAGCCTTGAGGTTCTGGAGCATCACAGCAGCATTGTTGAGTGTTGTGATAGAATCAGGATGGTCAGGGCCATAAATGACCTTCCACATCTTGAGAGCGTGCTTGGAGTACACCAGAGCACCCTTACTGTCACCAATCCGGTGGAGGAACAGGCTCAGGTTGAGGTAGTTAAGGAGAGTCTCGGCTGAGTCGACACCAATGGTCCTCTCAGCGACGATGATAGCTTTGCGAGCAAGGTCAACAGCAGCCTCCTTCTCATCGAGCTGGTAGTAGAGCATAGATAAGCTGTTGTAGACACGAGCGACCTCGGGATGTAAGATACCATAAATCTGCTCGTGTAGGGAAAGGGATTCCAGGAGAAGCTCCTGGCCCAATTTCTTCTGGTTTTGGAGAAGAGAAATACGGCCAGCCTCAAGTGCCTCTTCGGCGAGGGCGCTGCGAGGGCACGAGTCCTTGGTTAAAGGAACGAGATCAATGACGTCTTCCGGGCTGAAAGTATGCACATTGGCTGGGGCGGCAGCCTCAACAGGAGAAGCCTCACGAGCCTTGCTCTTCTTCTTCTTCTTGCTGCTACCAGATTCTCCGTTTGTCTGGCCGTTGGCAACAGGCTTCTCGACCCTTGCAGGAGCAGCTTCAGAAGCGGTGGCAGCAGCAGCAGTCTCAGCAGTAAAACTGTAGTCCTTGGCTAGAAGCTGAATACCAATCTTCAAAGACACCTCGCGAAGGAGTTGCACAGGACGAACTTGGTTGTGCCACTCCTCGTCGAGCTCATATCGGAAACGCTGGAGGATCTGCTCCTCAATGTTCTCCCGCAGACTCTCAGGTGTGACCTTCTCGAAAGACCACTCGGCATCAGTGTAGAGGCTGCGGATGGAAGGATCGAGCTCAGCAACGGGCTTCTCATTGAACCGATGCCCAAGCAGACAGTTGAGGAGATGAGAAATAGCAGCAGGAACAGCAGGGACTGGTAGGTGTCGCAGGTAAACAGCAGAAACATGCTTGAAGGCTCGGGCAACCATATCCTGGACGCAAATGTCGCGCAAGCATCGGAGCCAGCCATCGCTAGAGAGCTCAGCAACCTTACCGAGGTATCTAACATTGATACCGCGCTTGTGTAGAAGTCGGCTCAATGACTGACCATCCATGGGGAAGCTGATCTCGGACTGGGAAAGATCCTTGAGCAGGTCAGGGATAACCTGTTCGCGGAGATACTTTCCAGCTGCCCTGACTTCTTCCTCATCAGCGGCGAACTCGGCTTTCTCTTCATCAGTCTGAGGAACCTGGCCACTAAAAGCGTCAGGGTTAAGGGCGAACTTGAAGTCTGACAGGTTAGGGTGGTCATCCTCTTCCTTGGAGGCTTCACCCTCGCCTCCACCCTCTGTGGCCTTCTTCTCGCCCTCGCCCTCTTCACCCTTGGCGCCACCCTCTGCAGCCTTGGTCTCGCCCTCCTTCTCCTTCTTTTGCTCAGCTCGACGGGCAACCTCTTTATCCATCCACTGCTTCAGCTTGTATCGCGAGAATGAGTCGACAAGCTCCGGTCGGAGGACTGTCATGCGGTGAGGGTAAGCATCGCCATCCTCAGGAAGGCCGTCTTCATCCAGCCAAGCAATATCGAGGGGGCTGATACGGTATAGATCCAAGACATACTTGCGGGCGTCTGTACCCAGCAGACCCTTGGTCTCCACACTGGCCTCCAAGTCAAATCGCTTACCCTCCTTGTCCCAAACAGGATGATTCTTGACCTTCAGAGCCTTGGACAGCTGAGCAAAGCCGGGAGCGAACCTCTCATCGGCGGCGACGATGTCCTTGCCGTCTACAGCGCCGTAGTCGATCTGGTTCTCACCAGGTTCGCGTTGCTTGAAAATGCCGGGAACAATGCTCTGACCAACAATTCGCTTGCCAAGGTAGTCAACAACAACGGTGGCAGGAGTGAAAAGTCCCTCGATATCCAATTGGTTGACGAGCTTTACACCAGTGACATCCTTGCCAGTAGCGACACGAGCCGCCTCATCACCACCCTCAGAAGTGAATGTACCAACACCGTCAGCACCAAAAGAGAAGAAGATGTTGTTGTAGACGAAGATCTGAGCATCTCTGCATTCTGTGGGGTTTAAAGGAGCAATGTCGCCCCGTACGACCATGACGGCGCCTCGAGTAGCAGCCTCATTATAGTCGGCAAAGAGCTTAGAAATGAGTCGTTCTCGGAAGACACGATCCTGAACAGTCTCGCGAGGAAGTTCCTTCGCTGACTGGAACTCTTCATTCCAGTCTCGCAAAGTGTCGGTGTTCTCGATACCGTTAAGGAGGTAGGTCTCCTGAGATCGTGCAGGATCAGGAAGATGTGTGCAAAGAGTTGAGTTAGGAGAGGGAACCACCCAAGGGGCAGCGGGAATAGCGTTGGTGATTTGGAAAGTGGCGAGAGGGTCGCGTTGGTTGTTGTAGTCCTGGAGTTTTGTGAAAGACTCGGCGAAGGATGCAGAGACAAGCTCGATCAGGCTCAGCAAAGAGTGAGCTGACTGACCCTTGGGTGCCGGACGAGGGAAGGGATCGAATTTGGCGTTAGATGACTTGTTGACGAAGAAGCCCGAAACGTGAGAGGTGATCTGATATTGCTCGCCTTCGTTGGTGGAGACAACCAAGTAGAGCAAGTGGCCACGCTGTCGGAGGTGAGGAGGAGGAGGATTCCAGGAGGACAAGGAGATCTGCTTTACTGTCTTGGGAGCGGGCTCAGAGGGAGGAGGAACCAGCTCGGTAAGAGAGGGCACAGCCTGGAAATCGTAGTTTTGAATGGGCGACTCCTCGGCCGACTCGTTGTTGCTGATGGCCTCTGTGGCGACAGTTTCGAAGAGAGACAGTCCCGGAAGAAGGCCCTGGGCTGTGTCGCATCGGTCTCCAGAGGCACCAGTAAGCTCTCGAATGCGGACAAAATGGATGCGAGCTTCCTTCTCGGTATACGGGTCCTCAACAACGTGGACTTCGGGAGTGGTGCTGAGGTCAGGAATTTCAGAGAGGGGAATGAAGTCGTTGATCTTCTCGCCGTTAAACTCGAGGTGGAAGCAAGTATACTGGAATGCGGAGGGGAGGTCAATGATGGACTGTCGAATCTCGTGAACCTGTTCTTGAGAAGAGACCTGGACATTTTTTTGTGAGCTTGATATTTTGCAGGGGCCTCGGTATAGGTCGATGACGGACCATGATCTGCATCTTGCTAGCATTGGCGTCGGGCAAGACGATGGTAAGGTTCATTAACGCTTTGAACCGTTAGATATCCATGTCGTCTATATCGCTAATCGGAGGGATAATTTTAGCTACCTTCAGCGCCAGCGTCAACGTCTTGAGCTTCGGCCTCCATGTTGGTCTCGGGCTCCTCGGACGCAGCAGCTGCGAGGTAAGTTAGCTCGATTCAGTATAGCAAATATAATACCAAGAGCAAGTAAGACCAGTACAGCCAAAGCAAAAGCTATATGATAGCTCCGTCAGTGACCGAGTCGAGGCTGTTGTGACCCCGGACTTTACAAGCGAGCATTCATCCGACAAGGGCGGTCTAGCTTCGCACAAAAATTATATGTACATACCAGGCGCCTGAGCGGGAGGAGTGGTTTCCTCAGCCATATTGACAAGATGGATTGTTCAGCAAAAGAAGAATAGGTAATGAGGGAGGTAACCAGGCATGGGACATGCACTGGAAGGCTAAGACAATCAATTGAACGACGTTGGTCGAAGAAGGTGGGAGTAAGGTAGTGACGGAGCGGAGGGGACGAAGAAAAAAATTGGACGATTAACGCTCGAGTTGTGGTGGGTGCGGCGGCAATCGCCCGACATTGCATTGGGACCGGACACTGGAAGTAACTTACCCGGTGCTGAACACGCGACAGTGGCGGTACTTTAGCCCTTCGATGCCTTGTACGGCTAGACAAGGTATAGCCCGAGTAGTTAGAGAATGTTAGGGCCCCGAAGCCGGTCGACCCCCCAGAGGGGATTGACGGAAGCGCTAGGCCAAAAGTAGATGAATGTAAATATTGGCCGATCTACTTTAGTCTACCCAGCACAACACAACACAACATGTTCATTGTTCTTAACTATCTTGAATTCTTTCTTTTGCTTATTGATGTAATCGCCAATGCTCTCTTGGGCATCTAATATGTTCCTTGTTGCTTTCTTGTTACTATAATATCAATTCAGCTACTTTGATTATCACCCGAGTGCATCTATCATGGCTGAGCGCCCATCCCCGTCAGCCCACCGTTTAGTGAAGGGAGATCGCAGCAACCACCATCAAGATGTACAGCCTTGGACGGCAGCAAGATGCCAGCGTCTACTACGGCAGTTTCAGTGTCGTCTGGTTGCTTTAAGAAAACTAGTTAATGAGGCCCAGCGACCAACGGCAACGACAACAACAACCCGCACGAAACGGACGACCACGGAGAATGAAACTACGAAATCGTCAAAGCGAGTGCGGCACACCTATGGAGGACGCCGAGTAACAACATCTCAGCCAAAACCAATAACTTCGCCTTTGTCGACACCGCCGCGCGCATTTCGCACTCTCGGCAGCATGAAGATTGAACGTAGTCCTCCAGGGGCTGGGCGACTCGGGTTTACGACGCCAGTCATGCGCAAGTTCAGATGCGACAGTTTAACCCCTGAGACTTCACCCACAAGCTCAAAGTCCACGGCTACAGAATTGCAATCACTGGTCGCAGAATTGCAATCACTCCGCCGGATTGTCTCGGATAGTGAATATCGCATATACGATGCCATTTTCAGCTGGCTGCATGGCTTGCTGACCTCAACCGAACCTGTCTCCCAAACAGCACATCCGAAGTCGTTGCTAGGAATGTGTCTTCGCAGGATACCAGATGCGATTGCCGTGATAGAGGAATGGGATCGTCAGACTGCGGCAAAGGAAGGGAAAACTTTCCAGTGGCAATCATCTAAAGCATCTGCAGAACTCTACGATCAACTTGAGGGGTTTGGTACTTCGAGTCTGGGTTGGAAACCCCTCAAGATTGTTGTCCGTGCGCATGCTCTATGTCTTTTGGCAAATGCTGTGACAGAAGGTCTCCTCGAACCTCCGTTTGTACGACTGTTGACCGATCTCTGTCTCAGTCTCGACTGTAAGGCAGAAGCCGCGAGACTTGTCTCAAGTCTGAGACTGCCTTTGGCAGCACCTCGTGGTACGTCAAGCACCTTGATCGAGAGCAGTACGGTCCAGCCTCTGGGTGTTATATTAAGAAGCTTGCAAGGTCGGGGAACAATCGGCCCATCGTGGGACTGTCTCTCGAACCTTGTCAACACCAAGAAGTTGTCTCTGACCTGGCTCACATCACGGGCGTTTCAGTCAGTATGGATGCGAGGAATTGAAATCCTGCTACATTCCAGAAAACCTGTTCCCTCAGTCGTTGAGTTTATGTGTAAGGCTCTGGACCAGCTTCTGTTGGACAGTGGTAAACCGAACGAGATAGATCAGCCTACAGAAGATCAGACACTGATCAGTGTTCTGGCCGCGATGACGGCAGCGATATGGACATTGGGTGTTGATAGGAGTGATGAAGAGCCTTGGAAAACTCACGCCGTTCGACGACTACTCTTCACACTCGAAATGTGCGTCACACAGCAACGAACTCGTCGTGGGGCGTTTCGAAGCAGCGGATTTTTGACACTCGTTTTAGCCCGGTTCTTGGCCACGAGTTTGATCGACGGGAAAGTGGGCAGTTTATCAGCGAGGAATCTGGCGATTCACGACTGCATGAAACCGTTGACAGCAAGAAACGGCTCACCAACTAAACCTCAGTACCGACAGACTCTCATGCTGGCTTGCTCTGTTGCACAATACCGGGGACAAGCATGTGGCCTGGCTTGCCACGACGTCTTGTCTGGGATTCGTACACATTTAAATGAGTTGAGGCTGCCTGGTTGGTTTCAGGAAGGTCTGGTGTCTGACGGGGCGTTTGTTTTGGCACAGAAAACGAGTGACCTCCGAGATGTTGCTTTTGCTGAAAGGTTTCCCACCGCTGGCAAGGGAGTCGTCGAAACAAGCACGATGTTCTCAGGCTGGAAGTGGGAGGAAGGGATCGGCGAATGGGTTCTTCCCAGCCCCGGCACGGAACGAAAAAGCGAGCTGAGACAAAGTCGAGACGGAACGAGCTACAGAACAGGCACAGATCGTCAACCAGATAGTCGAGCCCGGACGACAGGCCTGAGTCGGAAGATGGGCCGCAATCTCAGGCACAGAAACGACCAAGATAGCTCGGTAGGAAGTGACAAGGATGCTGGCAATCATGATGATACGGACGACACCGACAGGGAGGATGAGAATGATATGAACGCAACCAGCATTACGGATATTGACGAAGAGCAAGACAGCGGAGATGAGCTTGGCGGGTGTGCACAGATGATGGGCTACAGCCCCAGGAAAACATTGGGACGAACGCATGGTATCAACGACAGCGACAGAAGCAGTAGCGGAAATATCAAGACAGTGAAGAGAGTAAAGCGCTTGGATATGGCAAGGACCTGGCAGGAAAACAGGCCTGATAGAGCCGCTGTAGTAACATCATTGGCAGAGCCTGGAGAGGACGATGTGGATGACGAACTCAGTATACTTTGAGCTTGACAGAGACCGTACTAGGTTAGGATGTAGGGACAATACGCAATCACTCTAATAGATTTTCCATTTACGCCTTATCTTTTGTTTTTCTTTTTCATTTTCTTGGTGCTGGCAGCCAGGGATCATACGTACATATGTATATGCACCTGTAATGAATTCGTCTCAGTGCTCGTCTCAGGCTTTGACTGGAGAATAAACCTCCGCCTCTCAGGAGCCGCAGAAACGGTTACGATAACATCGGTCATGGTGGGGCATGAGGCACTTGTAAACGCCATTCGATTTCATTGCTGGGCTACTGGGCCAGGCTGGGTTCAGTCCGATTGGGAACAATCTCTCTGGAGACTTGACCGGCAAATGGATGTCCATAGTTTTACAGGCATGTATTGCATGGCCGCTGAGTCGTGTTTAGTTGGAACTGGACGAGACTATATGTCGACCGACCATTGAACCCCACTAGTTATCTGACTAGTGCTAA
>VYWZ01003157.1:0-12427 GCA_008711595.1 Fusarium xyrophilum
AAATAGTAACTCAAAGGCATATAAAAAGTAATAACTAATTACTATTAATTACGATAAGTATATTAGAGGTTAGCCATTAACTACCTAGGTAGAGCTTAAGGGCGTTGCTTATGCTTTAAAGGCATGTAACTATGCGTTAAAGGCACATAACGTGATCCCAATAACGACCATG
The DNA here is from genome assembly GCA_008711595.1 of Fusarium xyrophilum. NCBI lineage: Eukaryota > Fungi > Ascomycota > Sordariomycetes > Hypocreales > Nectriaceae > Fusarium > Fusarium xyrophilum. The sequence continues at coordinate 173 of VYWZ01003157.1, forward strand.
TAAGATAAGGATGAGGACAATCAGATTGTGCTCCATTGTTTGAAATGCTTGATTTCGTGATTCGGGGTTTAGAAACAACAATAACTATTTGTCTCTAGTACATAATATATAACATCTACCTATAGAATATTAGCGAAATCAATTTCACATTTCAATATGCTTGTCAAGCAAATAATAGCACAGAAGGGGGAATTCTATACAGAATTCCTCATACGTGCTGATTGCCCCACCGATTGCGGTGCGCTTGATAACCTCAGCTCAGGGATAGGGTAACATAGGATGATCACAGATCAAACAGACTTCAATTCAACTCGCAAAGGGTTTCCATGCTTATAATTCTGCTCTCCTCCGTGGACTTTATATTGAACTCTATTCTTTCTCGGCATACTAATCTCCTTCATCACGAATCTCCTGCACCACATTTCAGTACGCAGCCTTGTAACTGGCTTATCACATCCATCTACATAGTGACTCAACCACTTGCAATTCCACCTCAAAACCAACACCGGGAAAATGAGCGGCGACTTCACAGCTTTCTTCTATGGTGAGTGATGTATCTTAAGACTTCTTGAACCGTTTTGACTAAAGCTTGTTCAGGCACCTTGGTGGGTTTGCAAGTCGTTGTCGAAAGCGAGTACTAATCTTTTACTTTAGATGGCTCCCGAGGTGTTCTTCACTGTCTGCTACGGCGATCGTGACCCTCCAAAGGCCATCAAGGACATGCACACATTCACTCCTGCTATCCTGAACGGCTACTGTCGCCACAGAGTTGAGTGTGCAGATTACCCTGCAGTGGTCCCCGAGAAGGGCCACTCTGTCCTTGGCATGTATGCCACTGGATTGACTGACGGCAATGTCGACAAGCTCGACATGTTTGAGGGATCTGAGTACTTCAAGGAGAAGGTCAAAGTCAAGATTCTCAACACAGACGGGACTACTCCTGAGAGGGAGGAGATCAAGGAGACATTTGTCTACGTTTTCAACAACCCCGATTACCTTGAGAAGGGCGAGTGGGATTTTGAAGAGTTTCGAAAGTCGAAGATGAAGAACTGGACCAGAGCTGGGCTTGGTTTCGGTGAGGGTAAGTTTACCCAGTCATGCTGAGGTGCTCAGGTGCTCATACTCATGATACGGATGCAGATATCCCCGAAGGAACTGGCAACGAGGATGAGTGGAAGTAAGCGCCTGCTTCTGTAAGCGCTTTCCGGCATCAGAGGTCACTCGCTTGCTTGATAGCGATGGATTTGCCTTATAGCGGTGAAGAATAGAGACACTGGCACCATCAAACCGGCTCGCGGAATGGGCCTCAGAGATGAGATGATACAGTCCGCCGAGATGAAATAGACAAATCATTATCTATAAAAAGTTTCGCAAGCGCTCGGTCATGCCAAGAATCAGCCAACGCACCATGAAGTAATTCACAACTGCAGGTCTGACGTTGGCCTTGTGCCGACAGAGTGTTGGGCCTCATTAAGTCATGGGCGGTTAAGTTGTCCCAAGCTGTCGGGACGCACCTGTCCACAGGCTACCGTAGCCTTTATTTCAATATACTGAAGATGCATGTATCTTTCCAGTTGCCTTAATGAAGCGTCTAAGCTAGAGTCTCATCTTTTCCAGGTTTAGTGCATCTTTGCAGATAATACGAATTCGCGGCGCATTAGGTCTACCTGCTGACGAAACGTTGCGGTGAATCCTTTGATTAACAAGTGTCGAGGAGCTCCCTATCCAGTGCAAGTTGGAATTGGAATTATCGATTAAGTGTACAGTGAGTGGCAAAGAGGTTTGTTCTGATCTATGTGAGATGTGGCTGAGGGTTCCCCGTGGTTCTCTCCGAACGTGCTTGGGTCAAGGGTTACAGGTGGAAATCCCCCTCCTCCTCCTCCTCCTCCTCCTCGTTCGAGAGGAATGACTTCACGCCACCTGTTTACGCGGCTGCTATTTCCGGCCCTGTTGGTTATGTTTGAAACTTAAGACAGAGACTAATGAGATCGACAGTGTTCAATTGGTCTAATAACACCGCGTGGATATTTGATGAAAGAAAATGGGGTCGGTGCTTTCATGCGGATTCTCAAGTTGAATCCCAATCATGGTTGTCGTTGCCAAGTTTTACAAGCACGAGCTGAGTGAGGATCATCTAAACTCAAGACCCTTATTATGACCCATGACCTTTGTACATAGATATCATGAGAGAATCGCCGTGTTTCGTCCGACATCACCCCTGTATTTTTTCCCAGGTCTGTCTGTTGATTGGGCTGCATGAGCTTCTGGTCACGAGAATGGCTGAAAGACGACCTAACCTAGACATTTGTTGTTGAAGGTATATCAGCGACTATACGCGATTCACCATTGGTGACAATATGTGAGAGTGTTGAAAACAACAACAACGCTATCTCGAGCTATCTGCATGTAGTGCCGTCAGCCCTGAGAGAACTGTATCTGGCGTCAACGTCACACGGCGATTGGATCTCATCATGCGCCTGCCAGGTCCAATAGAGGTACAAAACATCAAACTACTCCGTACTGGTTTCGGATCCAATGTTGTCAAGTGTGCTCCAGTAGACCCAAGCGTCATCTCGGGCGCTACACATATTCCCAGCTTTCCAACCAACATCATATCTCTCAACCCCACTCCAACACCAACACCCACCTCTCATCCAAACCCGAAACACCAAAACACCAAAACACCAAGACGCGAAACATCATGACAGCGCCCTGCAGAAAATTATCAGAACGAGACCTTTATCCGCAACCTACGCAAGGCCCACGCCTCGTGTATGATACCTTATCTCTATGATTGGCTTGTCATAAAAACCCATTCTCACTAAGGAAGCAACTTATGAAACTGTGCCTGTTTCATGAGGGAGAAGAAAAACCGATTATCGCTCCGGGAGTCCAAGCACACAGATAAATCCCAAAAAGGGAGGAGTGTCAGGAGACATTCTTTGAGATCTTTTCGACCACACGTGAAAGATCTTTGCCCTGTTGAGGATCTACAGCTGCCCCCTGTCTTGGAGGCGATCGTCCGGGGGATAACTACCTGAAGATGGCCGGCCTCCAGAATGCCCAGCCTGCAATGACAATGGATCCAGTCGGACCTCCGATACTATCAGTTGCACCAAGGTCCAAGGTCAAGGTCAAGCTACTCATGGTAGCTGCGAACTTACACCTAGCGGTATTTCGATGTGCAGCAAATATCTTTTCGAAATTCCTCCCTGTGGCCGTCAAATCTCACCATCCTCTCAATTTTTATTGTCTTGGCCAGAATGAGACAACTGACTGGTTCTGGACTTCAGAGCCACTAATCCATTTCAACACGATCGCTTGGCCATACCCCTGCCGCTCAGCCTTATATCCCTGTTGTTGCCCCCTGATTGGCATCGCAACCCCGCTATCAAGAGCTAGGTTTCTCGTAATGGCTGGCCCAGCACGTTGGACTGCCACGGCACGGGATGACACGGATGTCCGAACCATGCATTGACTCGACCATGAGCTCGGATCACTGAGGCAAATCAACGGATGGATGTCGAGTTATTCTGCGAATACTCCTTCCGAGCATTTCGCCATGTTAGAATTCAAGGGGTATTTTCATGGTGAAATGTATTCCAGGACATGAACAGAAACCTGCTGTGCTGTCCTCCGTAGCATGACGTTAAGAGCAGGGTTGTTCTAAGTCCCCAGTCTGGCCATCGTCTTTCCCGAGCACTTGGTTGGACAGGGCCTGATTGATGGTCGCACAATTGGAGTCCCTTGCGCCCCAACCACATATTCTTTTCTCAGTCATCACTTCACCGACTACAGAGTAAGCTCCCTTGCCACCATGGAGAATGTATGGGCGGCCTACGCTAAGCTGACAGCATTGAACCCGTTCACAAACGACAAATCATTGAGTGGCTCGTCATTCTTGTAGAAGGCGCTTGAGCAAACCACTCAGGGGCCTCGCAGCTGAACAAGGGGGACGTCTTCCATACAGATCCCTCTTTCAGGCAGGACTGGTCCCCTGCAAACACACGAATCGCTAGTCACGGGCATAAACCTCGTCCCTTCCTCCGAGTATGCATGCGTCTAGTCCACTCACACTTTCCTTTCGTGACCAGATGAGTCTTGAAACATTGTCGTCAGCCTATCATGCATCGCTTGCTGCAAATCATCTCTTAGTCCTCCGGGCCTAACTCCTCCGCCTTGCTTCGAAACGAGACTCAGCAATTGCATTGAAGAAACCTGAGTGGCTATGCATGTTTACTAGAAGTCGACCATTCCCTGGCTATACGGAGAAAAGGTCCACTATGATCGCCTCTGAGTCGCATACAGCCGCGTTCGTTCGCGGATGTTTCTCCCGCTCACGGAATCCCCTTGCCTCGATGTCTGCCCTCAGAACACTGGTGGCCAGTCCATCGAGCGAGCTCAAGTCCCATATAACACGCCGTTTCCTCTCCCGCGTTACCATTCTTCTTCACCAACGACTTCAAAAGTCTCCAGCCAGTCGTCCAAAGTGAGATTGTCTCGACGACATTTCCATTCCTTCTTCTTTCCAAAGGCTAGTGTTTTCCTCTGTCTCGACGACATTCACGTATTGCCTGGTGCAATTCGACCCTTCCATCACTGATACTCAAATCGAGCTACGACTCTTCAGTCCTATACCCATATTACTCGATTCTTGTCTTGACGACAATCTCACACTCTGAACACCAAAGCTATCGTCTGGAACGTTAGATTTACCAACCCATTCAATATGTTCGCAAAGGCTTTCACTTTTGCCAGCCTGGCTTCTCTTGTCAGTGCTCATATGCTCATGAACAACCCCAAGCCATACGGAAACCCAGACAACAGCCCTCTCTTGGCAGACGGATCAAACTTCCCCTGCAAGGGAAAGGTCAATGATGGCTCCGGTGACAACGTCTACAAGCAAGGCAGCACTCAGCAGCTTTCATTCACTGGCCAAGCTGTCCACGGTGGTGGCTCGTGCCAAATTTCTCTCACCACAGACAAGAACCCGACAAAAGATTCTGTCTGGAAAGTCATCAAATCCATCGAAGGAGGCTGCCCTGCCAAGGGCCAAGAAGGCAACATGGGTGGCAACGCCGATGCTCCAGACCCTTACAAGTATGATTTCACCATCCCAAAAGAATTGGCCGCTGGCGAGTACACCCTTGCTTGGACCTGGTTCAACAAGATCGGTAACCGCGAGATGTACATGAACTGTGCCGCTGTCACCATTGAGGGCAGTGGTGGCTCCAAGGATCACCTCGACACTCTTCCGGACATGTTTGTCGCTAATGTCGGCAACCAATGTGAGACTCCTAGTGCTAAGGACCTCGTGTTTCCCAATCCAGGAAACGATGTCGACAAGTTAAATGGAGCTACCGAGGCCTGGGGTGCACCTGATGGTACTGGTTGCAAGACAGAGGCTGGTTCTGCTCCCACTGGTGGTAGTGGCACTCCTGCACCTACGAGCAACTCTGGCTCTGAGCCTACCCAGCCTGCTGCTTCTCCTAGCTCCGGCTCCGGCGGTGCATCCAAAATTCCGGGTGGTGCCTTCATCACTGTTTCTCAACCAGCGGCTACTCAGCCTTCTGCCACTGAGGCACCTGTTGCTACCGAAACCCCAAAGGAAGATTCTGGGTCTGGCTCCGGCGAGGGCAACCAGGATGGCGACTCGAGCTCTGGCAGCGGTGGCTTTGCTGCTGGAACCGCTTGCACAAACGAGGGCGAGTGGAACTGTATCGGCGGCTCAACTTTCCAGCGCTGTGCCAGTGGTGCTTGGACTATCGTCCAACAGCTCTCTTCTGGTGTCACATGCACACCCGGTCAAGGTGCTGACATTGCTATGACCACGAAGCGAGGCAAGAGGAATATGCGCCGAGCTATTCGTGCTCACTCATAAGCTGCCCCTTCATTGAACACTTCTTGTAACTCGGATATTTTGGGGGGGAATAGGCGGATGGTGGCGTTTTGTTGGGCATGAAGCTTGCTTTTTGTGAAGCAGCTTAAACTATATTGGACAACGAAGGAACAACTTCCGACTTCCAATTTCATTACTTCTATCATTGAACTTTTGGAAAATACGTGCTTGCCCCATTTGCTTGTATTTGCTAAAAGCCTCTGAAGATTTCTCTCAAGTCCCAAGTTGTAGTATATTGTCGACTTTTGCTTGGTAACCAGGACTTCACTAAACGTTGACTATAAATTAGTTAGCACGAGATGAGTTTAGCAAATTCCATGCCTTTCGCTGAAGATGTCAAAGCGTTTAAAAACCAAATCGATGATCTCAGTGTGAAGCTATGTCAATTCTCTCGACGAGGGCTTCATCAACCAATATATGATATTTCGCAAACGATATGCTATATCCACGCCCCATCCTGATTTGAATCGTTTCCCCCGCGCCAAAGCTTCTTCCGCATCCGGCCCAAGAATCCCCCTCCACTCTCCAGAGACGACGGATTTACATGCACAACGTGAGGATCGATTTCGATACCTAAATGAACAGAGCCATCAAGTCCAATATATCGACCAAAACTCAGAGTTCGGCTCGCCTGGCCTGGTGCGTTCAAGAATGCTTGACTTGCTAGCCTGCTCGGGGCAATATAAGCCAATATTGAACCCACGGTGGTTGGCATACGCGGGAGCACGAACGCAACGGAGCGGCTGTAGAAGATCATAGCAACGACTGCGTTCAGAGCAAGCACTGTCATCGTAATTATGAATGATGCATTCTCCATGAAGATTCTAGTTTCCTTTGTCGCACGAAAGACAGTAACGGGTGTCTCTTCCGCATTCGATACAAATAGATGCTCGTTGAGACTCAAGAAAATCGGATATAGTCGACGGTAGATCTCGTTGGCGATCGGGCGTAAAGCCTCGGGGTTCGGAACTGGCTGTTCAGGATCGATGGCTGATCTTGATCCATTGAGAACAACGATTAAATAATTGAACCAATCCCGTGCAACAGTGTCGTTCTGCCACAACGTATTGAATGTATTCCATTGGCGATTGTAGGTTTCGAAGATCCTGTCAGTGTGGTCTCGTGATTCGTCGTAGTTCAACTCTCCTTCTATTTTGGTAGTCTTGTTGTATCGTAGGACGTTGCCTGATCGATCGATCGTGACGTTGAACATCGCTGTCTCGAAGACTGGATAACATATCAACATGCTGGTGTGCATTGTACCATTGATGTTCTCAGCGTTAGCAGTGCGTGCCCATCCCAGGGTAAGGGTTTTGTCGCAAGGCGTGTATGCGCTACCAGAAATCAATGTGTGACAGAACTGAGCGGAAGACAGCCCCTGCGTCCGGTTGGCCATATTCTCCCGTATATCTCTTGCGGCATTATCTATGAAGACTTGTCGCTGGCAAAAACTCTTGTTGAGTGACTCGCCACTCGGGAGCTCTTCAGCTGTCTTGAAGATCGGAATTTGAAATTTAGGCACTGCACTGCAATTGGCGTTGACCCCGAAACCTCTCGCCTCCAGACTGAATGTATCGGCCTGGTTGCCTTCGTTGCTGCCGGTGAAGTTATGGCGCTGGAAGTAGTAATCTTTGGTAACCCATGGGGGAAGGGCCGTTCCCGAGCTGAAATTGGCAGAGGCGATGTACAGATGATCTGAATACTGAGTGGTGGATATGAGATTCTGACTAAAGAATAAGTCGAGGTTATAGACTGAAGAGTTATCAAATCTCGCCGCATATGTGGGACGCATGGTCGTAGGATAAAATGCCGTAGCTGGAGACTCGTTGAACAAAGAACCCATGCCGACTGCCAAAAGATTGGCGAGGAAAGCCATCGAGCAGACTAAGGCAAGAACAAAGTGCTTTGACTTGATAGCCCTCCAAAACACAAGCTGCGGTGGTATCGAAGTGTAAGTAGCATCGATCGAATGAGATGACTCTGCTTTTCCTGCCCACAGATCCCGAAATGGCTGGAGAACGCAAAGAAGTCGGGTAAGGAGAACCCATAAAGGCTCGACCAAAGTCGCGAAAACAGTCGGGATGTAGTTTTCAAGAAGTTGGAGTACCTCAAAGTTCTCTGACGGGCGATGGAGTCCTTTGGAAGTCAGCATATCAACCCGAAGACTTGGGCCGAAGGAAAGAAGCTGAGAGATGCGTTGACAAACCATTCAATTTCCTTTCTTGCTGCTTGAAGTAAGAAAGCACAACTATAGCACCGATAAGAACAGCAACAAAAAGTAAGCCTATGCCTTTGCGCAGGACAAGAGGCTTGACAGGCTCGTAATATCCTTTTGGCGCTGTGTCCTCCTTCGACTCATTCGTAATGAACGGCATATCTTCAACGGCGATTTTGGCGGACTTTGCCTGATGGTCATAGAGCAATCGAAATCGGCCGTACTGGAACTCCTCTGCAAGGTCCTTGTCGTTGGAACTATCCATTGACTGGAACATTTTGAGTAAGTGTGGGTTATTCCGAAAAATATCGATATGCCTCCTAATCGAAGAGGGATTCGTTGGTAGGTTACTTGGGATTTTTCGACAGTACCACAGGGTTAAAGAAGCAAGAGATGCCACAATGAGCAGGGTAGTCTCAACCGCGGTTGCAAATTCCCTGCTAACCACCACACCAGTCAAGTGAAACTCTACCATTGCTGTGCGATTGAACCCCTCAGTCTCGTTCATCAGGAGGCTGCTAATAGCAGCGGAGAAAACGTATTGATGAGCGTCGTTGAGTGCCTTTGTAAATGTGTTGAATGATGAGTAGTCATCGAGTGGAATACTGTGGCCTGCCATCGCAAATCCAATCATATTAGAAACGGGGAGAGTGAGATTAGTGATATTGAGGCGCGGAGTTTGCTCGACAACCCTGTTAAAAGGGAAATCCCTAACCACGATGTTTTCTTCAACACCATTCGCCAGGAGAAATTCGAAGGCAGTCGAGTTAAATTCAGAAGGCGGTAGAATTTCTCGAGGACTGAGAGCCTCGAATCTTGGCTCAAAAGTACTTGATAGCACTGTTGCAAACACTTTCTGCTTGTAGTACTGAGGCTGACAATAGAACGCTGTGAAATTGTACGACGGTTGTAAACTTCCTTCAACAGGCGTAGTCTTAACCCAAGCCGCGAGAAATTGGTGGGTTGAATTCTTGGTAGGCGGACACTTCGGACTGTTCAAGGCATAGTCGGAATATGGACTACCATAGAAACCGATATATTGCATCGATACTTTGCTTGTTGCCCCGAAGTTCATGCTGCCTTTGCAACCCTGACCGTTGAGGAAGTAAAAAGTTGAATCTGGTGCCCCTTCATCTTGTCCTACCTCAGCTGGCCAGCAGTCTAGCTCGGTTGAGAGCATCGTGGTGACAGCAGTCAAATTTGAGTTGATCTGGGAAGGTACGATAGTGTCGTTCACATAGAAAGGAAGCAATGCATATTGAGATGTTGTGAAACGAGGTAGTGATTGGTTGAGCCAGCCAATTGCATAGGCTGTGTTGAGTATTTTTGGATTGAAAAGAGGCGTCTGTTGGGACAAAGGAAGGAGCCGAGATCGAGCATATATGTTGGCTGGTTCAGTTTGTGAGACAACGTCTGTTCCAAGCACTGCGCTTTGCAAAGGTGTAAGAGCCCAAAATACGATAACCATGGCTGTTCCAGCAAAGAAAGAAGGCCAATGTTTGCTCTTTGCGGCCTTCAAAGGCACAAGGGCCACGAATTCATATTGATAGTCCAGAAAGAGCGAGTTCTCAGCGGTGGCGCCGCCTTTTTTGGATAACTCAAACCATGGCTGCATCCTCTTGACGTCCAAGTCGATCCAACTCCATATCATACTGTACAACACGGCAATTATAGTTGGCACATAAAGGTAACTGAACTTAGCATATGCTGGAATATCGTTGAGGGTGGGCGAAAGGGCTAGTCCGCCCTGAGTTGCACTACGCTGTGCTAATGTCTCAACAGCGATAGCAAGGAGGATCGTAAGTGCGATGACGGCAAGCAATATCGGTGTTGACAGCGAGAGTGGTTTCCATCCTTTCTGAGTGTAACCTTTCTCTTCTGGAGATACCTCCTTCACCCCTGTAGTTGCCCTAGCCTTGGCGTTTCTCTTTGGCAGTAGTGGTAGACTCTTGTCCAAGGAGCTTGGTGTTGAGTCGGCGGTCATAGTGCCCTGCAGCCGAAGGGCTGTCGTCTCCCAACTCGACATAACTCAAAACAAAAAGGGAAAAAGCGGCCTGCCACCCTCCACACAAATAATTTGAAGATAGAAGAAGAAATGTCGAGGCTCAAGTGCCGGGTGACAGCCGCATTAAGACTATCGTGTCATGGGCATAGTTGATGGACAACAGAACCTTCCGTAAGAAGCAAGTGTTTAGAACCAACATCTCTCAATCCAATAAGTAAACAGAATCTCTAGCAAAATAGCAGAAGATGTGTTAAGGTAAGAGTAATATGCATGTTGGTCGATGGTTCATGATCACGAAACAGGAATAACTGGGCCGTCAAGGATCTGATACTACCTAAATTTGCAAAATCAGCCTGGATTAAGCGCTGAACGAAAGTCAACCAATACTGGCTCCTATAGATGGTCCGATCCTTCGACTTTCGCGCTATATCCTGGGAGGGTCATCCTTGCAGAGGGCCTTACCATCTGTATAGATAACTCAACACGGTGGCAGTTCCAAAGCAGAAAAAGACGCCAAAACTGGTGACCTCCTTCCCATTCCTTCCAGCTAATCGTTGACTCTAGAGAAGAACTTGGGTCTCGGAAACAAGACGTCCTGAGGGATTTGATCTGTTGCCTGGTGACAGCATCAATGTTGAGTGGAATCTACATAAGGGGCTTGAAGAATGGGCGGCTAATTGACCGTTGCGGTTGGACGGAGCGCTAACCGCTCAAGCGCTGAGCCTTTTAACTCGCTTTAGTGCCGGTGGCGCCTTTCCGTGACGCGGGAAATGAAAGATGATCTGCAGGGTTCACTTGTTTTCCGATTGGACGCTGTGTGTGAGTGTTGGTGATATCCTGAGATCTACGGAGTATTGCTGTAGATGCTATCCACAGAAGAGTAGCGTTGTCCTATTTTTACAAATCGAATCAATATGGCCTAATAAATACCATATTATTATACTAAAGTTCCCGTAATAGATTGGCAACGACACTGGTCGGTGAAAACCCTGCCTCAGCAAGTGTTGGATGGAATCTGAAGTATTGTTTCCAGCAGATACTTGCAGTTCCACAAACGATTGAGCCCTACTTCACGAACCCCCATTTCGGACCTCACAAATATTACTCAAGATGTCGTATTTTGATACACATTCTCACATTCTCACTCCTTTCAACCGAGAGGGGTTTGCATACCACCAGTGCTTTCAACTTGTTAGTATCGAATGCCTTTTCAATTGCCTATCTAACAGGCAGTAAGTAGATTACTGATGGGGATCCTGAATTATATTGAGGTCCTGTGGCAAATTTCTTGTCTGCTTTGCTAGTAGTGATGATGAAGAAGAATGAAGCAAAGAATGCATTTCCATTCTTGAGAAACCAAGTTGCCCAGATACTCAGAGCGACTATTCTTCTCCATTCATCTGTTTCGATTGAGCTTGGATTCTGGGCCCAGATAAATGATACACTTGGTATACATACCTACGTAGAATCACGAACGTGGATGGAATTTGCTGACGTTGTGTGTACAGAGTACTTTGTGTAACTATGCGTAGCAAACAGGGGCATTTCCTCAGGTTGGAGTCAATCTTATTTGTGCTGCTTCGTATCGATGAGTAAGTAGCACAAGCCTCAGTCGTCACTGTATCATGCCATGAACAGGGAGCGCGTCAGATATCCAATCACCCATAGAAGAAAGCTCATCAATCGTCAAAGGGAAAAATGCGTGAGAGGGACGTAATAGCCGCTGATGAAAGGCAAATGTACGTACAGTCACTTGTCTTCCCCAGTTCGGTGGGATTTTGTCGGCATGGAAATAGAACTTGCGAACCCTAAAAAGGTACGCAAGCCAAAGCTTAATTAAAACATGGGACTTTAATACTAGGTTCTGTTGAACCTGTAGGGGCCTGTAATTCTGATGGATGAGTTGATTGATTGAGTTGACTACGTCTGACTGCTTCTTCTGACCCCTCTTTCTTTCTACAGGCTTGCGCTATACCTATTTGAGCTCTATCCGATCAGGTGACTCTTCCTTCTCCCTTGCTGAGGCTCTATTAGCCAAAACGAGGTGCGATATTATATACGCGACTTTATCGGTTTAATATACCCCCCTAGCGTGGAAAGAATTTAATATACTGAACTCTTAAGAAACCTATAGAT
>VYWZ01003161.1:0-12289 GCA_008711595.1 Fusarium xyrophilum
ATATATATATATATATGTGGGCGGGAGGTGTAAGTTGGAAATGCGTTCTCGAAGAATGAGTAGAAACCATGTTCGAATCTTGGTTCCACAAAGGATCCATTGGCTGGATAGGTCGGTCCATGGATATAGAGTCGATATTGCAAAAGGTGTCTAATGTACTCTGTGTATCAAAAGGAATAAGGAATGACCAAAAAGAGCTTTAGCGGTTTGACAGACTAAGTCCAAGTTACCTCTCCTCGACTATCTAAATTTTGGAATTTCATATCTCCATCTTGGCTCACTAATTGAAGCCCAAAGATAGGTCGATTGGACAAAGTCCATTCATTATCCGGGCTCTAGCTGTGGCGGACAATCCCGGCGCCGAGGGAGCCCGGAGCAGTTGGCGTTGGTAGCCCACTGTGGTCAACTAGAACTCCACTAAGGTTGGATTTCTGCTCTGCCTTAGACGAAACTTATATAATTAGCATATTCAACTTGATCAATTGCAAAGCCAATGTCGAAGCAGATTCGCTCCAAATCTGCCAATTCCCCGTCGCGGCGATGTTGAGAGTGCGCACTTTGCAGGTTAGTTCTCAACGATCGGTCACTATTGGCAAACGTCTCACACAAAGTCCAGGAGCGCGGTAATTCCTACGTATGTGCATTCTGCCGTCACAAACTCTCGCCCACGGATTCGCAGCCCAGAGATCGCCATGTATCCAGCGTCGGAGCCACAATAACACCAGTTAGAGCCACTCGGCCATCTTCGTGCCATTATCTACGATTATCTGGTGTGCGCACCTTGTCGACGAGCTCTATACTCCACGGACCGAACGATAATGGCAAGCCGGGAGGCTTCCCGGGTGGTGGTTTTCCTGGAGGGTTTGGAACTGGATTAGGGTCTTTCGGAGCATTTGCGAACAAACCATCACCAGATGCTTCGAAGCAAAGCGTTGACTTGCTTCCTTATGAGCTAGAAGCTCGTAACAAGATGGGATTGCCTTTGAAGAAACCTCCTCCCAAGGTCGAGGCTGCCCCCACCCCGCCACCTGTACAAACCAACGTCAAGCAGCCATCAGGCCCCCAGAACGCAAATCAAAACCAAAGCAAGAGGAGGAATACACCTCAAGCGAGAGACAAGCAGCAACCAAACCGATCGAACAACGGTAACAGCCATGCCAGACAACAGCAACAGCAACAGCGGGACGCAACGCCAACAATGCCCCCATCAAACCTGTTGTCAAGCTCAATTCTTGCTGAAGCTTTCAGGACAGATCGCACACCGGCTCCAGTGGCAACGCCCAAGTCATGGTCTACTAATGGGCCTCCCAAGCCGACTGCACCCGCTTGGGGAGCCTTCAGCGCTCGAAAGGTTGATACTCAAATACCCCTCACCAGCAGAAACACGGAGGCGAAGCCTGCGGAGAGCCAAAACAAGAAAAAACCGCAAAACGTCGCACCAGCAACAGGCCAGGAAGAGGGTGAGAGCGTATGGGGCCAGCTGAAGCGCTCCCGCAGGCTGGAAGAAAAGCCAAGCCGCGGGGAGGCTGGTTTCTGGGACGCACTTGAAAGTCGGGTCACAAATATTCGTAGCAGGCCTGGCCCCAGCGGCCAATACTTGGATGCGCTTCAGGGGACAGATGGCACGTTACGAGGTGCTCAACAGTCGCAGGAAGATCAAATGAGGCGCAGGTCACGTTTCGAGATGGAGGAAGGCGATGTGTCTGATAAACGGAGAGACAAGAAGGACAAGCGCCCCAAGAATGTTCGTCGGAACGAGGCTGAAGACGAAGACTTCGACGAAGACTCCATTCGACGCTGGGAAGCTAGACAACGTAAGAAGGCTGAGAAAGAAGCGAGAAAACGCCTCGAGGAAGCTGCAGAAGCTGCTCCCGTACCCATCTTTGTCCCCGAGTACATTAGCATCTCCAACTTGGCCGGTGCTCTCCAGATCCGCATAGCCGACTTTTTACATGATCTGGAGTCCATGGGATTCGAGGATCTCACAGAGGAAACCATCATGACTGGTGATACGGCAGCCCTTGTCGCCCAGGAGTACGGCTATGATCCCACAGTAGACACCGGTTCTCAGCGCGACCTACAACCTCGGCCGGCGCCCGAAGATCCGTCAGTATTGCCAAGCAGGCCTCCTGTTGTCACCATTATGGGCCATGTTGATCACGGAAAGACTACTCTTTTGGATTGGCTACGCAAGTCTTCGATTGCTGCTCAGGAGCACGGTGGCATCACACAACACATCGGTGCCTTTGTCGTACAAATGTCATCAGGCAAGCAGATTACCTTCCTTGATACACCGGGTCACGCTGCGTTCTTATCTATGCGTCAGCGAGGCGCCAATGTCACAGATATTGTGGTGCTGGTTGTGGCTGCTGACGACAGTGTTATGCCACAGACTTTGGAGGCACTGAAGCACGCTACGGCTGCCAAGGTTCCTATTATCGTGGCAATAAACAAGATTGATAAGGAAGATGCTCGAGTGGATCAAGTCAAAGCTGATCTTGCCCGCCATGACGTTGAAATTGAAGACTATGGCGGTGATGTCCAGGTGGTACCTGTAAGCGGCAAGACGGGTAAGGGCATGCAAGACCTCGAAGAGAACATCGTCACCTTGTCTGAAATCCTCGATGTCCGCGCCGAAGCAGATGGCATGGCCGAGGGTTGGGTTCTAGAATCTAGCATCAAGCAGACTGGCAAGACCGCCACAGTGCTTGTCAAACGAGGAACTCTACGTCTTGGTGATATTATCGTGGCCGGCAAATCATGGGCCAAGATTCGTGGCCTTCGAAACGAAGCCGGTGCCGAGATCCCTGAGGCACCCCCTGGAACTCCTGTCCAGATCCTTGGCTGGCGCGAGCTGCCTGATGCTGGAGAACTTGTTCTCCAGGCGCCTGATGAGGGCAAAGCTAGGACAGCTATCGAGTACCGTGAGGAAATGGCTGAGAGACTGGAGAGCTCTAAGCAACTGGCCGAACAAGAGCAGCGTCAGCGTGAGAGGGAAGCTGCTGAGGAAGCGGCTGCTGCTGCGGAAGCTGAGGGCACTGAAGCAGAGCCTGCCAAGACTGAGCCCGGCATCATCTACCAGAACTTCATTGTCAAGGCTGATGTCGCTGGGTCCGTGGAGGCTGTCGGTGGCACTGTCCAGGAACTCGGAAACAACGAAGTCCAATCTAAGCTCTTACGATCTGGTGTCGGCGCAATCTCCGAATATGACGTTGATCACGCTGCTGCATCCAAGAGTATTATCGTCAACTTCAACATGCCTATCCTTCCTCATATTCGTCAGCGCGCCGAAGAGGCCGGTGTGCGCATCATCGATCACACCGTCATTTATCACGTGGTTGATGATGCTAAGAGTGCACTGTCGGACCTGCTACCACATACTATTACACACAAGGTCCTCGGCGAAGCAGACGTATTGCAAGTATTTGGCATCAACGTCAGAAAGAGGGTACAGAAGAAGATCGCCGGTTGCAAGATCCGCAACGGCACTATCAAGCGGACGTCTATGGTTAGGGTTATCCGTGGTGGAGAAGTCGTCTATGATGGTAGGTTACGCCTTTCTCCTCTCTACGCATTCTGCCTGTCTCTTTATTCCTTGTGTTTCTCTTCCTAATGCTAACTCAATCCACAGGTAAAATCGACACACTCAAGCACGTCAAAAAGGACGTCATGGAGATGGGCAAGGGTACCGAGTGTGGTGTCGGTCTTGAAGACTTCCAGGAGCTACAAATCGACGATCAGATCCAGACTTATGAGGTAATCAAGGAAAGGCGAACACTGTAACAACAGAACTGTAAAATATGTACAAAAGGTGGAAATCAAAAGGTGATCGCTCTCTAAAAGAAAGGGAGTCGTGTAGGAATAGATGCATATACAGACATGGTCTCATGACGAAAGAGCATGCCAAGATTCGGGCGTTGGATAGAGGGACGATACACCGAATTTCACTGTTTCAATACTGGAAGTTACAATTCCATGACCCCATTCTTTAAATTGGCGAATAAGAAATATTGGCTACAGTTGTACGATTTCTGTTTGGTTATGTTCTGCTCAACTTCGAGATGGCGCCCCCACAGCATTGGATGAGAACGTCCTCGTCGTAATAGTAGCCTGATTACGCTCCTTTTCCAACTTGGCCAAACCAATACGATCAGTCACAGGCGTAGCTTCAATGATGTTATCAAATTCGTCATCGTCATCCTCGCTTCCGCTCCTCTCGTTGTCTGAGTCAGGTCGAACACTGGTATTAGGCTTGAAGTGCTGCTGGTGCTGATGTGGGTTGGGAATGGTGGCAGGCTTCCTGTCGTCTTGTTGGTTGGGGTTAGTGAAGGTCTTTGAGGCGAGAACTTTGCGACGAATCTCGGCCATTGTGTCCTCGTCATCTGAGTCGTCAGATATTGCAAAGCGATCCTTTTCCTCCTCCTCCTCCTCCTCCTCCTCCTCCTCCTCAGCTTTCGGCTCGCTCTCAGCCTTCTCTCCATTAACGAGCTCCGCCACTTTAACGCCGCCGTCCTTCTCAAGCTGAAGCCACTTGTCCCACTCAGGGAAGAGCTCGTCGTCCTCGCCGGGAACACCAATCAGCTTGGCTACCCTACCCTTCTTGTTCTTCTCCATCTTCTCCTTCCACTCGTGTACTACCGGTACAGTCAGACTGGGCTGGTAGGTTTGGGAGAAGAGGACGGCTTCGGCGAGACGGCCTGTCTCGGTGAGGATCTTTGTGCAGGCCTCGATGTTGCCGAGGAGCCATTGGCATGAGAAGGCGACGTTGTGAGAGCCGGCTTCTTGTGCTTGAGCGGCGAGGGCAGCGAGACCATCGCGGTCGCCTGTTGATGAGTGGAGAAGCAGAAGGGATCCGAGATCCTTGGCGTGGGTGAAGCACTCAGCAGCAAGGGTGACATCCCAAGCTGATAGAGCAGCGTCACCCACAGTCTTCCACTTGTGATCGGCATCAGCCTCACGAGCAAGGTCCAGAGCGATAGCAAGCTCATTCAATGCCAGGGCAAGCTCAAACTTGTGCTCAGGATCTGTGGCAACCTCCAAGGCAAGCTCCTTATGGCCTTGACCTTCCAAGAATCGCGCAATCTTGTTGAGCTGGTCGTGGGGGATTGTTGGTAGCAGCTCAGCGGCTGTCTCCATATCCTCTCGGAGGACAAGAGTCTGGTACTCGAGAACGGGGAGAGACAGGCCGAAGGAAGTGACATTGACGTCCTTGTCGGCAAGGTAAATTCGAGAATCGCGCTGGATGTAGCCCAGGATATACTGGGGCTTGTCGAAGTGGGAGACGGTGTAGGTCTGGTCGCCGACAAGGTAGTTGAGTCGGTTGGTGCTGTTGGTGTAGATGAAGCAGTCGCCGATCCATTCGCCAGTTCGGACACTACTATAATGTTAGTTCGGCAGATCAAAGAAGAAAGGGGGACATACGACTCGCTAATGTCAGTGATAACCTCGAAAGCGGCCTCGACACCATCCTCCTCAACATCTCCAGACTGAACAGCCTCGACGTAGTTCTCACGAGAGAATCGCAGAACGTAAAAGGTATCCTCACAAGCAATCGTCACCAGCTCGCCGCTATCAGACCAGTAGACCTGCTTAGGCTCAACCTCGATTCTTCGAACGAGACCACCAGTAGCCCAGTCAAAGAAGGAGACACCACCTTGGCCCGTGACACCGAGAAGAACACCGCCATGGAGTCTCTCGGCCTGGAAACCAACATCGAGACCGCCGCTCTTCTCTTGAAAGTTCTTGAAGATCTTGACGCTCATGGCTGACTCTCGGATGGCAAAGTCATTGCTGTTGTCCTTGGAGGCCCAGACAAAGTCGAGTGCTGAACCGAAAGCCTTGTTTCGCCAGGCGAGGGCAGTGTAGATGATGTATTCGCCATCACCGCAGACAGCGACGAATCGACCGTTGGGGGAGTGGATGAGCGTCTGGGGGTAGACTTCGCAGGTACCGAGATCCTTGGTGGGGAGTGAGATTGGCTCGTTGTCCTTGATAGAGGCATCTGTCTTGTTAGCTTGCTCCACTGGTAGGAGATATATGTACATACCTCCTCCCTTGATGATTGAAGAGACAACCTCGTTGTGTCGGGCCCAGATGAGCTTGCCGGACGCATCCATAGATACAGCGGGCTCCTCGCGACCAAGCTTGACAACAACAGCACCATCATCGAAACCAACAGCGACACCCTGCTTGCCCTTCTGATACGAGACACACCAGGCTCGCTCTAGACTGTAGTTGAGGGACTGCTCGAATCTGTAGGTGTTGGCGTGCCATATTCTTATCGTACCGTCCTCGGAACCGGAGATGATGACGGGCAATTCGGGGTGATAGCAGGCAAACGAAACGTTGTTGGTATGACCTTCGAGAGTGGCGATCAGGGACTTTGTAGTATAATCCCAAATCTTGACGGTTCGGTCGTCAGATGTGGTGAGGAGATAGGGCTTGTCGGAGTGAGGGTAGTAATCGACGTGGTTGACACCCTTGGTCTCATGTGCCTCGAGTGTGAAGTTGGGAGTAGAAGAACCAAGACTCCAGATCTTGACAGTTCGATCAAGACAAGCTGAGGCAAAGGTGTTTGTATCCTTGGGGTTGATGGCCAGACCCATGACATAGTGGCCATGGCCCTCAAAGACCTGCACGCACTTCCAACCCTTCTCCCAATCCCAAAGCTTGATGGTCATGTCATCGGAGGCAGTCAAGACGAACGGCTGTGTGGGGTGAACGGCGATGGCTCGAATGTAATCGGGGTGCGCCTCGAAGGAGGTGATCTTCTCGGAGGTGTTGTAATTGTAGACTCGTAGTTGGAAATCATCGGAACCGCAGACAATCCAGTTTTTCCTGGCGATGAATCGACCGGCGCGAACGGGGACATCGGTGAGCTCAAAGGTCTTGACGATCTGTTGGGTTTCGTGGGACCAGATGTAGACGTGGCCTATACTGTCAGCACTGGATCTCGAGCTACAAGGTCCTCGACATACCGCTGTAGAGGGTTGTGAGAATCCATGGCTCGTGAGGATGGAAGTCAATGCCCTTGACTCGCTCACTACGAGCGTAGAGCTGGCGCTGTATTGCGAAACGTGTCAGCTCAGGTCGTAGAAGTCAACCCCCGCAGACATCGAGTGCGCTCGCTGTGAATAGCACACCACTGATCATCAGGCGCACTCAACACATCCCCAAACTGACCTTGACGTCTAACTTCATCTTGTCGTGTGTCGTCGCTGTCGCGTTGCGCAGTTGAAGTTGCAAGCTGTCCAGCAAGGGCGGTGATATCGTGGTAGTGGGGTCGAAGTTAAGAATCCCTGAAGGAGGCTACCATGCGGGATGACAGTGGACGCAAGTGCACAGAGGTTGGGGGGGGAGAAGGCAAAGAGAAAAAAGACAGAGTGGCAAACGCTAATCATCAATCGTGGTGTTGGAATTGACAAAGCTTGAGCTTGTGTATATCGATTTGGAGCTCCCCGAAATGTGTCCTGCAGGCTGGCCATGGATGTGGTGTTGGCCTGAAATGTCAGGCTTCACCTCCTTATCCCTTCTTATCAGGGATGCTCCAGAAAAGGGAGATGTAGGGTAGTTGAGACAGTCGCAGAACTGAATGAGATGTCATGGTGATAAGGTATTGGTGTTTGAGAAGAATTGAGTTGGTTATACATAGATGTTTGATTTTTACACCTTTTCTCGTTGATTGACTTCCATGGTTAGGTTGATCAAATGGATTGAGTAGTCAACTGTTGATACGCCATTTGATATCGCTTACTTGGCACTACAGGATTACTTGCACATCCCGGTTTTACATATTTAGCCATGTAAAAATGAGTTTTGACAATCCTTGGACAAATTTCTCATATTTAGAATGGCCAAAAAATATTCCGATCGGTTTATAGATCCTCCACAATTCAGACAAGATTCTCGACACGCGTCGTCTTCGTAGATGGTGAAAAGTGTGGCTGTACAACAAGTTGGTTGCTTCACATCAACCATCAACACTATGGACACTGTACACCAATTGACGCTCTTTGGCTCCTGGCTGTTCAGCTGCTTGGACATTACGGATAATGGCATTGTTTATGAATTAGTCTCGCTTCTCCTTCTCATTTACCCCTTATGTTATGGATTATTTGGCTGGACCTCGCTCTAGTAGGCTCATTCTCTAGCTGATCAACAAAGCTAGAGCCCGTGGCTGTGGCTTAAAATCGACCTTACCGGATCACTCCAGACCATCTCCACAGTATGAGCTCCTATGTCGCAGGCTGAGACACTGTGTTTTAAGCACCAAAACAGCACTACTATCGACCCTAGCTCACAGTGCGGGCTGCCTACGGGAATACCCACCTTTTCTGCTGTCGCCCAATGGGCCTTGGATGTCATAGTAATCCCCTTCTCCCATCCATCCCCCGTATCCACCTCATTCGGCTGGTCTTGCCTCGGGGCTCTTGTGCTTCGCCTCCTCCTCATATTCAACCTCTGCCACCTTTTGTTCAATTTGAACCTTCTTTCCCTTCCCAACCAGTCGGCGCACAGTCTCCTCTTCGTCTCGTCGACTTGCAATCCTTCATACTACCAAACAGCGGCCGGTTTACGCTTCCACGCATGCGGGGTTACAAATCATTCATTTGTTGAACACTCTGCCACGCCATCAGCCTCCTGCTTGATCAGGATTTTGTCAGCGCGCAGTGATCACTCGTTGCTTGACCCTTGGATCCTGTAACACTTGTTGGCTGTCGATACTTGACCCCAACCATCAAATACCTCGTTGACATCAACAGCAATGTCTTGGAAGCTTACCAAGAGTACGTCTCCATGTCCGATATCTGTCGCGTCACTAACATCCATTAGAGTTAAAGGAAACCCATCTGGGTCAATCCTTGAGCCCCTTCTCTCGATCCCCCTCTACTTCAACCATCACCGAAAAGGAAAAGGATGGCCAGGCTAGCGGCGCTGTTACGCCTACAACGGAAAATGCCATAGGTGAGCAAATTGGACTGGAGTAACGTCAGTATCTGACTTGAACAGCTGCCTCCGAGGCCATGACACAGGCCCCTGTTGTTAAGCCCCCCAAGCCCGGTATTCTTGTTGTCACCCTCCACGAAGGTCAAGGATTTTCGCTTCCTGAGCAGCACCGAAGTGCTTTTGCCTCGTCACACCAAGGATCGATGTCTTCGTCCAACGCACTTGGAATGTCTGGTTCTGTCCGACCAGGATCTTCACAACATGTTGTCGGATCATTTGTTAACGGCAGTAACCGACCGCACTCTTCCGCTGGGGGGTTCAACGGCATCCCCACCAACCACGGCCGAATTTCTGGAAGGTACATGCCATACGCCCTCCTCGATTTCGACAAGGTCCAGGTCTTTGTCAACTCGGTCGATGGAAACCCTGAGAACCCTCTGTGGGCCGGCGAAAACACCCAGTACAAGTTTGATGTGTCAAGAGTGACAGAGCTCGTCATCCACCTGTACATGCGCAACCCGAATGCGCCACCCGGATCTGGACGTAGCCAGGATATCTTCCTCGGTGTTGTCCGCATCAACCCCCGATTCGAAGAGAGACAGCAATACGTCGAGGACCCCAAGGCCAGCAAGAAAGACCGCGAGAAGGCTGCTGCTGAGCACGCAGCGCGTAATGGTCACCAAGGTGCTGAGTGGGTCGACGTGCAATATGGAACTGGTAGAATCAAGGTTGGTGTCGAGTATGTCGAGACTCGAGCAGGTAAGCTCAAGATTGAGGACTTTGAACTACTCAAGGTCGTCGGCAAGGGCAGTTTCGGCAAGGTCATGCAGGTACGCAAGAAGGACACAAACCGAATCTACGCTCTCAAGACCATCCGAAAGGCGCACATCATCTCGCGATCCGAAGTCGCCCACACCCTCGCCGAGCGATCTGTGCTGGCACAGATCAACAACCCTTTTATCGTACCTCTCAAGTTCAGTTTCCAGTCACCAGAGAAGCTTTACTTTGTTCTCGCCTTTGTCAACGGAGGCGAGCTATTCCACCACTTGCAAAAGGAGCACCGATTTGACGTCAACCGATCCCGCTTTTACACTGCTGAGCTTCTGTGCGCCCTCGAATGTCTGCACGGCTTCAGCGTCATTTACAGAGATCTCAAGCCCGAGAATATTCTCCTGGATTACCAAGGCCATATCGCTCTTTGCGACTTTGGTCTCTGCAAGCTTGATATGAAGGATGAGGACCGTACCAACACATTCTGTGGAACACCAGAGTACCTCGCCCCAGAGCTGCTGATGGGCCAAGGTTACAACAAGACAGTCGATTGGTGGACTCTTGGTGTTTTGCTGTACGAGATGTTGACAGGTCTGCCACCTTTCTACGATGAGAATACCAACGAGATGTATCGCAAGATTCTATCAGAGCCTCTTCACTTCTCTGATGTCGTTCCCCCAGCTGCCAAGGATCTCCTCACCAAGCTTCTGAACCGTAACCCTGAGGAGCGACTTGGTGCTAATGGATCAGCTGAGATCAAGGCGCATCCTTTCTTCCATGCTATTGACTGGAGGAAGCTTCTACAGCGCAAGTACGAGCCTACATTCAAGCCCAGTGTGGTATGTACTCCCTCATTCGAATCGAGATTGAACCCTACTTACATTCTAGGCCGACGCTCTGGACACTGCCAACTTTGACCCCGAATTCACATCCGAGGCCCCTCAAGATTCTTACGTCGAGGGCCCCATGCTCTCTCAAACCATGCAGAACCAATTCCAAGGATTCAGCTACAACCGTCCGATCGCTGGACTAGGAGATGCCGGCGGCAGTGTCAAGGATCCATCATTTGTCGGTAGCTTGACAGATGATCGATAAGTCGCTGAGGCAGAGGGACAACGGGTAGACAGCGAGCAGGACTGGCTGACTCGGACGGACATGGTATCAGTCTTGTCGACGAGCCGGCAGAGGAGGGGAGAGAACACGTGTAAGGGCCATGATAAGGACAACCTAGGGGGTGGAAACCTAGAAGATGAATGTAGATAAGAAGCCTTTATTTGCTTTGGCGTGTTGGAGTTTGATACACTCGTTAGTTCTGTGGACATGTCATTCTGTCAATGTAGATGTCTTTCCGTGAATTTGTGTCATTGACTCTGCTGTTCATTGCGTATTCTTCTTCACTCGTGACCATGCTATTGTTTCAATCATTGTTTGCGAGGCTAGTATGAACAATGAGACCTGGCGCCTTGCTCACTAAAGTTGCTCATCGTCTTTCGACAGCAATGCAAACTTGACTCTGCAACTGACCTGAAGAGACCACTCACTACCTTGCACTCCGACTTGAGACCATAACCGACCAATCTAATGTTGAAGTGTCAACGTTCCCACTCAACGATATTCAGTAGTTGACTATGATCGACTTTCAAACGACATTTGCCACAACACCAACAACAACCATCAACAAAACAGACGCAGAGGAAGGACAAAAAACAAAATGCGATGCTCACTGCAGGGTTCGAACCTGCGCACATTAGATGTAGCAGAATCCTCAGCAGTTGAGAGCTTAAGACTGCCGCCTTAACCACTCGGCCAAGTGAGCTATTGAGAAAGGCGATATATTTTGAGTCGTAGTAGACTATAAGTACAATGTGGCGATCCCCAAATTACCCAAGTTGCTAGTCTACGATGCATTCATTTTACAGTAAAGTCATTTTTATTGACGAGACACTATCCTAAAGCTGTATAGATCTCCAGCTAGGATATACCAGGCAAACTGATACAGACATCTCACGATAAATAAGCTGTCGTCGGTGTCTCAGCCGGAGGTGATACGGGCCAACCACGGCGAGTGCGCGGCATAACCGGAGCCTTTTGACTGTATGGCCTCCACTGAGATTATGACGCATGCAGGATAAAAGAGAGCAGGGGCTAATATGATTATGGAGACATGACGAAAAGATTTGGAAAAGTTCAGTCAGCCAACCTTGATGATTTGTAAATTTGGTAGCAATTGTTAAGTAAGGCGGGGCTTACAGTTATAATAATAATAAGCTGTTGAAGAGCTCTTGTTTTTAGCTTGGAGACCATGGTGTAGCGTCATGCTGTCTGTCATTGGAGGGGTTAGCTGACAGAAGAGACAGACACGGATATGACTTGGGGGGAATTGACGATATGAGTGATAAAAAGATGTCACATCATAGCAATTAGGAGTAGAAAGTGGTATCATGACATTAAGATAGCATCAATTAATAGACTGTCCCTGTAGAACAAGAAAGAATTGATCATGGTTCAAGTGGGATGATGAATGAATGCCCCCACTCCACGTCCGCCCATGCCGCTGTCTGCTCTTTCTTTC
>VYWZ01003168.1:0-15465 GCA_008711595.1 Fusarium xyrophilum
TCTACGCTTTGTACAACACTGTGACAGTCAGCCAACTAGTCCAAGCCTACGCTTGTCTTTATTTGGAAATTCGCTAGGAAGTCAACCATCTATCTCAGCTCTGAACTCACGCGCCCTACCCCACCCCCTTCGGAGTTCGGTCAAGGGGAAGCGTTGGAGGTGTCGCCAGATCATATTAATCGTTCGTATGGGAGGAGTGGAGTGCCAACCGGGGAATCCATTGAAGTCTTTGGGTGTGAACTACTTAAAGAAATATGCAACTCGATAAGGCAACTACCTGCAAGTCTCACCGACAACTGGTTCGCCAACATCAAATTTGATCGACTTTGTTTCACGCCCTCTTCTCGTCAAGCCTCAGGCCCTCTAAGGTGCAGGCCAGGAGGAGCCTCCAAGACTAGAGGAGGTGGATATTGAAGAAGTGTGGGGAATCTCCGACAGCGATCAAAGATCAGCCAGGACGACTGAAGTAGCGAATGGTCATGGATGACAAGTATTTGGCGGCGTCGGCCAAGAATGACACCGGAGGCAACCACAAGTTGTTCCGTCTGATGGGTCCGGTAGTCTAAGCCATCAAGATCACGAAGAACTTGCTCTTGATCCAGGATTTGGCCTGGCGCATCATTCGAATACAGCTCAAAGAATGAATAGCCAGGGAATTTTCGAAGTTGGCCTAGAAGTTCGTCTTGGCTTCTCAAAAGCTGTTGATTTGAGGCATCTCGGTCTTGTGAACCAGCGCCGAGTGTTTGATAGAGGGCGACAGATCAAAGGTGCAGTCAAGGAGAATTTCCGACGCGTCAGTATGCTTTCTACGTTGATGCGCCTGATCAAGGAGGTAGAGAATGGCTCTTCTTCCTTTTAGAACGAAGTAAACGATCCTCGCTTCATCCAGCACTTGACTTGTTCTGACTTGCGAGTAGGTGACCCCTTCCAAATGCGGCTCTGACCCTGACTGCCTTCCATCAACATACCTTGTCTCTGTATCATACCGAGAACCAAGAAGACGAACTATTACAATACTATACCAAAGCACTTCAAGAACCTCGACATGTTGTCCGCCATCGAGACGTCGGTGCTTCTGCCGATAACATCGAGGAATGGCTCAAGTTCCTTGCAGACGGGATGTTCTTGATCTATTTCGAGGCAACCTTCAACCTTGTGACATATGCATACCCGACTATTCTCTGACTCGGTATAGGTGTTCCAAGGCGGTACAAATAATTGGCAAGCCCATTTCAACGCCCTCGCATGCGTCATCCAGAACCTGACATACTCCGACTTCGACTTCGACGCGTCAGATCCTTCGAGCCCAGACTTTGACTTCCAGCGAGGTATGAACACTGCACAGAAGTTCATTTTGTCGAATCTCTTATGGATCGATATACTGACGCCATTGGTGATATGATGGCCCTGGATTCAACGGCTATGACGATGGACAGTGGGGCTTTGCAAATTGCCATTGATGACCTGGAGAAACGCATACGTAATGGGATAGACGCGGCGTTAGATGCTGGATCAACGGTCCGTATCCCGCTACAAGGTTGTAAGCGAATAATTGCTAACTGGCTCGAGCACTCGACACCAATCAATCGATCAGTAACTCACCTCTTTGCAACCGCAGCACTCGTCCAACTTTACACTCTCGCTTCAGAACACAACATCACATCGCCAGATCCACACAGCGCAGTGTCGCGAGTCGTCGAAGTATTAGACAGCCTGCCTCCCCATATATCCCTACGAGGAACACCATGGCCTCTGTGTGTTGCCGGTTGCGTGGCGCTTCTCCCCAATGAGCAGTACTTTGACAAATTGTTAACCAAGCTAATGGACAATGCCGAGGCGGGTTCTACGAATTGTGGTACGGTTGATAGTGTGATGAAAAATGGTTGCGAGCAAAGACGACGAGATCCAAGTGGAATTTGGAGTGCCAGGCAATCGATGGAGGATATGGGTATTTGTGCTCTTCTAATATGAGCCCTTTTTAGCGTGGCTGGCCAGGTTTAGTCCTGTTTGTCTGATCATCAGCAACAAGCCAACTAGTAACAAAGTTATATAAACCAATACCCTTGAAGATGTACAGGATTATAATATATTGAGTTTAAACCCATACTATTGCCTTATGTTATTAATAACAAGCTGTTTATGCTTTGACTAGTTAGACTAGTTAATAGAATTACTTAATGAAATTGAATAATAATTAGAAATCTAATCAACATAATACTAGAAAAACTATATAGCAATTTTGTCCTGATTATGAATAGTATTCTTTTCATTACTAACAAGTCCGTAACTAAAGAACCCACACCTGTAGAAGTCTTATTAACGGGCTTTTCAGTATAGCTATCACTAGGGCGCTGGCTCCCCTGCAACAACTACATGTGAGTTCGGTCCACGTGCTCTAATTGCTTCTTGGATGCAATTGGTTGCAATCGCGAATGTCCCCCTGCCCATCCATTCAGCAGCGGCATAGCGCATCCATGGCCGCCCATGTGCCTGGATGATAACAAGCTTGCCACCCACGGAATGTGTCTTAATCTTTCCTTCTCGAAAATCATCAATCGTGCAGTCAAAAGCTTCTTGTACGATCTGGGACCCGGGGCTGTCTATTGGAGTGACGTAGTTCAGGCAAAAGAGAATATCGGTCGATGAAGGGTTAATACATCCAATCCTGCGACCTCTGTAGCGAAGAGTCAGTAGCATTGTCTGGGGATCTCCAGTCCAGTCTGGTTCGATATGCTTTGTCAAGGCGTTTTCAGGGCCGGTCGGCACCAAGTAAGTCCTTTTTGGGTTCTCCTCGCGCCGCCACCTTTTCTAAACCTTCGCCGGATACGGCGTTACCAAGCAAACCACATCGGGCAAGGCCATTGTGATCTCTCGGAATTCCGCATGTATCAGCATCAAGTAGGGTGAACCCGGCAATTTCTTCGGGGGACCGACATGGATTGATGAGGCTAATGCATAATAAGAGTGACCGCACCCCGATAATACCGAGACATTTCGACTCGGCATTCCCTGCTTCAGGGATGACAAGTTGTCCATCGCCAAGGACGGCCATTGCCAGAAGCTTTAATAGGCGCTCTCGGGACAGATACCCTTGTTTTCCAAGTTCATCCCTTAGCTCTCGAACGAGGTATAGCATGCCACGCACCATCGAGTACTCTCATTTTCAATTTCGAAGTGTCAACAAGCGGAAGGATCGCGCCATAGAGATAGCCCGTGAAAAAAGCCTGAACTGTACAGATATATCTGCAAACTTCATTGTCCAGCTCGACTCCGTTGTCGATGGCATGACCATTGTCAACTTCCTTTTGAAGCCACTCAATCGCTCTATCTGAGTGGCCTTAGTGAGTAATCTGAACCGAGTAATTTGTGACTCTTTTATCCAACCAACTAACACATGATCTTCGATCTAAAAGAGAGTAAGCTCAGGTTCATCCCCTCTATAAGATACTTACAGTCGATTAATTACTGATTGGCAATTATCTTTAGTTAGTAAGTGAGGTCGCGCAATTTCAGGCTGGAACACCTCTTGACGTTGTTCAATACAGCACGTAAGTTAGCTACAAGCCTTATGGGACTTTCACTCAATCTGGTATCAAAATAGGACCGAAAATACCGAAACGGCTCATATTGGCCCAGGCTCCGAGCAGCGGTTTTCGCATCGAACGCATTTATCGCTATTATATTTTTATTAACCTTTTGAAGTAGGATAATAGTTACACTTACTATTCAATAAATAAGGGAGTTAGTTTATAATCCTTATTATAATAAGCTTTCTATAGATAATAGCTTCTAGGTATTACTTAGCTAGCTATTTCTTTAAATACTTTTAGCCTACTATACTTTATGTCCTGTTATGAAGGATCGGGAATAAAGAATTCGAGAACGCATTTCAAAGATCAATAAAGACACACTTTGGTGGTTCAAGAGCCTCTTAGTTATCAGTCTTCTCCTTTCGATAACAGCTTTGATAGTTTACTCTCCAAGCTGGAAAGTCGCCGCTGTACTAAGCTTCTTGTCGGGATTCTCCACAGTGATTTCTGCAGCACAGCTAGCCAGCGGCCTAGACGATAAGAAATCACATAGGCATTGAGTATCCCACTATATGGGACGACCTACGGAGAAAATTGGAGCAGTTTTAAGAAGGTATTCGATTGTGGTGAACTTGTATAAAATTTGACTGACTAGTCGCTAGACCTGGTGCTTGAGATGAACGGGCCTTGGGGTTCATCAAAGGTGTCTAGAAGAGGAATCGTTTCTTAATTATTAGATACAAAACATTCGAACTGTTCCAGACTACCTGTTTCATAGCCTTGGACCCTGCTCAATAGGCATCTTTCGCTCCGTTATATCTATTCGAACACATATTACTTAGTGTAAGGCTCTGCCTATTCTTATGAATATCACCAATGTTCATATTACTCTTCTATCTGCTGCTTATGGGATCCACGCCCGGACAAAAAGTCATTGAGCCAAAACCGCTCCTGAGATTGCAGCATTGAGAGCCCACAAACACCGTAGAAACTTGATCCAACACGACTACGGAGTACAAGATCCTTGATAGCTTATAATTACATAGACAGGATCACGAACTACGGGATATCACAAAGCATAAAGGATGATTTATAGAAATCATTCGAATGGTATTAATTACCTCAGCTGCCCGACCCGACATATCAACTACTCCCTGCCCTTGACGCTGAAGCGGTACTTGGCCTGAAGGACATAAGGGTTGCCACCAGGCTCATAGAGCTGTTTCTTAAGCCTCTGCCACTCAGGGTTGTTGATGCCGTCAATGTAGTCTTGAACCTCCACAACCATGCACCCATACTTGGGGATAATTCGGGGAAAGTCCTTGTTATCCTTGAGGCCCTGAGTCTTCTTGAGAGGCATGGTGCCCTTCTGCTGAGTGCAGCTGTAGAATTGGAAAGCGTCTTGGTCAGTGTAGATGTCGAGCTGGATGCCAGACCAGGCGGAGGAGATGGTGGCCACGGGACCGTCAGTTCGCCAGTCAAAGTTGCCGAGCTGACCGCGGTTGACGCTATAGCAGGTGTCTGAGAGTGGTTAGCGATGTTATAGATCGTGTGAAGTGAAATACTAACCATAACCTGTGCAGTTGAAGCCGCAGTTGTTCTCCAGATCCTTGTTGTTTGCTTGGTCACCAATCATCTTGGGCTTGCTCCAGAAATCATTCACAGATCCCTTCTTGTTGGGAATGATATCACCAGTGGGGATGAGGATGTTATCGGTCGCAACACGCTGGCCACCGTAGGGCATGTAAAGAGTATGGTTGGAAATGGTGCTTGTCTCGTTGTTGGAGAAGCCATCAAGGTTCCAGTAGGTATGGCTGGTAAGCATGATAGGAGTCTTCTTGGTAGTCGCAAGAGCAACAATCCTGAAATCCCAGTCCATGCCGGTCAGGGTGTAGGTGACGTAGGAGACAACCTCTCCGGGGAAACCCTCCTTGCCATCAGGGTCAACGATGGAGAAGGTGATGCTAGAGTCGGTGTACGACACGACAGTAAAGTTGCGGTAGTCCCAGCCATCAGGTCCGCCGTGGAGAGTATCAGCGCCCTTGGGCGACTCAGGCGTAGGGTTGTCGTTGGGCGTGACGTGATACTTCTCGCCGTCAATCTCGAACGTGCTGTTGCGAATACGGTTGGCGTATCTTCCGGGAACACCTCCAAGATGGGGGTGAGACTCGTCAATGCTGTAGTGCGTAGCATTATCGAAGCCAGCGACGATATCTCGGGAGATGCCGTACTGGTCGTCGATCAGAAGATTGGTGATGGAGGCGCCATAGGGAATGAAGGCGGCTTTGATGCCGTCTCCCTTGATCCAGTATTTGCCATCCTTGTCGGGGCCCTTGCCTTTGGTCGCAAGGGCAAGTGGGATGAGAGCAGCAACGACAGCCTTGAAGAACATGATTGCGGATGATCAAGGTGGAGACTGGCCCAGCAAGAAGGAGCGAAAACCCCCAAGCTTTGTAGAAAACCGACGATCTCTGTTTTCTCGCGGGACAGCCCACACAACTTCCACCAACAGAACTCCTCTCCGATCGAAGGATCTCAGGTTCTCGTCTGAACAGCTTTCAAGTTCAACCACTGGTGCGGCTGTCATCGTTCATCCAGGACCTTGCCATTGAGCCGCGATCCTGAAGCTCCCCCAGGTCTTCCGCGCGAGCGTAATTGGTGCGCCTGGGTCGGGTAATCTTAACGAACTCTCTGTCTTGACATGGTTGTGCAAGTCTGGATTGGGATCGTCGTGCGGGGAATAACAGGCTGTTTGCACGTCCATGGGGTTTCTACAGGTTCAAGAGCCGTACCCCGCCGAGGGATTGGCCGAGACAAGGCTGGTGGTAAGCGGTAGTCATGCGACGGGTGACAACTCCACAGGCCCTCCATCAAGTTGACAAGCTGGTTTTGAAGCTCGAGAGATGTAATTTATGTGATACAATAACCAACCTGGCTATACGCCACAGGCTGAATGGATACAATTGATGTGTACTCTGTACTCTGTATTTGTAAAGGATTATGAATCTGAAAAGTCGGGGAACGATCGGTAAACGAGGTTGGGGAAATGTTATTGCAAGGGTCCAGGAACTTTTGAGAGGTCTGACGTCATTGTCTCTCGCAATGATACCCTACTAGAGTCGAACGTGCAGTATCCCATGTTACATTTCGTGATGCTACCTGCGAGCTTGTGATGATCATCCGTGGACCGTGAGACATGCATAGTAAGATCTTCTGGATGGGCACGGCCGCCCAAGTTCAGAAATCAAGGCTTAGTAACTCCAAGACGGCATGAGAACGTCGCTCTAGGACCGCCGGATGCAGAATGTTGTTGGATGATTGGGTTCCATCTTGTTGGGACGAACTTTGATGGGAACGGTGACTTCTTGGGCTCCGGGTGTCTCAGATCGGCTCAATCGCTTCGACGGTCGTGCAGGGTAGCCCTGATTCCCGTACGTCTCAGCAACAGGTAATGGGAGTCTTTGACAGAAGCTGGATGAACTTGACGATTTCTAAATCTGATATAGGATAGCCACGAGCTTTCCTTGGTGCGAGGATGTTCCAGGCGTTCACCGAATGAATCTACATTGGCATGATGAACCATGTCGTGAAAAAGAGATATCCATGAATAAAGACTTGGAGTCTGAGTGTACAGAACTGGGAAGTCTTCGAACTGAATATCTAAGTTACTCGAATCCAGACACCACTGTGGAGACGGGAACTATCGCTCCACCGCTCGGAGCTGTTTCAACCTCCGACCTCTTCTATTTTAGGCGGAGCAAGATGCACGTCCCCATCCGAATTGAAAGAGTAAATTTCACGTGGAATTGTGACCGATACAGCTCCTCATCATACAGATATTCAGTGCAATTTCATGAATGGTATCACTATCTATCGTCTATCATATACTCGTCTTAACTTCACCACAGATGAACTAGAGAAATCAGGGCCATGGCCAGCATGACACCCATCGAAGGCGAATGTAAGCTTCCAGCCGAGTCCCCCTTCATTCCCTCCTCAAATCCCTTCTCTTCACCACCCAAATACTCCGCACCCAGCTTCGTCAAACCCCCATCATCATCAAAAAGTGACACGCTATCCCCAGTCCACTCATTCGCATCATCCTTCCTAAATGCTCCAAACCATGCGTAGGCCTGCACATCGTCACTGTCATCGAGATACGGAAGACTCTCACTCATCATAGCCAGCGTCGCATCGTCATCCCCTTTCGGCAGAGCCATTTCCGTAATCCAGAACCGTGCGTCAGGAGCCGTCTCGTTGTAAAACTCGCGCAAACTTCCCAGCCAGTTTTTAAGACCGCCTGCGTCGCCGTACCAATGCGCAGCGACGAAATCTGTAGGACATCCATCGTCGTCGATGTCGTAGCAGGATTCATTAAAGTCGCGTAGCCATTCAAGACCACGTGGTGAGCCGGTGACGCTGGGATGACTGATGGACCACTTGCGCTTTGCTTTTCTCAGCGGGACGATGTGCTCTATGTAAGCGCGCGCCGCGTCTTTGGCAGATATCGCGCTCCCGCCGGTGTGTGTTTCTCCATCTGGCTCGTTGAAGGTGAGGAGGTGCGTAGATGATTCGGGGAGCCCATCTAGTCGCGACTCGAGCTCAGAGTCTGATGCATCGTCTAGGCCGTGAATCAAGGGCACGAAGGGCAAAGAACTGCCGATCTGACCGCTTGGCCAAATCGACCAGGTGTAATACCATGCCATCTCGGAGTTATTTGAGAGCAGAAGCTCATTATCTGATTTATGATCGTCTCCATGGTATGCAAGACCGCGTTTTGACGAGAGGTCAATGCTCTCAGCGAGCCTCCAGAGGCATAATAATGGGTACAAAGTTGATTGGCGCATTCTGGACAAGGGAATCTGGCATGTCGCGAAACCCTCATTCCAGCGAGAGCGCTTTAATACGTGATTGACGGCTGTGGAATCAGGTTTGGAACATATCTTTTTAAGGTTCTGCGAAGTGTTTCAGAACGTCAAGGGGTTCCTTGGAATAGCTACTTTTCTCTTGTACGTGTCGCTCGTCTTTTGGCTGGGCAGAGTGAAGCGATGGTCTGAGCCTTGTCAATGATGTCACACGCCTGCCAAGTTAAACCCTGCCTCAACACCGAGACTTGGCAGCGTCAAAGACTCAGTGTCTTGATGTTGACATGATTGGCTCACCGCTTGATATCTAAAGAGCACAGATCCTCAATCCTCGTGAAAGACTTACCGCTTTGGGCCAATTACCTGATTTGGTGACGGCACGTGGGTTTTGCATGCGCTCTTTCCATGTTTCTGAGGACGTGAGATACATACCCAAAGTCTATCCGTGAACGATATGTCCCTTGGTTCTCAGCGACCGGTATGCTACGGAATGTGGCCATTGCTCTGGCATGAGACACGCTTCGTTGCCGAGGAACATCGCTGTCCGTCAGATGCGCCAGTTCGGCACTTCTGGTAAGTCATCTGTGAGACGTATCAGTAGTACTATCGGAAAAAGACCAATATGAACTTGATATACCTAAAGCCTTCTTATATCAGTATTTACTATAGTAAGATTTCAGCATGGCGGCAGCTAAGTAGTCAATCGCTGCTTATACGGTCAAGCTCTGACAGCAGGATTGGCCAGGAGACTACCTGGGTCCTTGTGAGAGTACGGGCTCGCGGACATGTAGCAGAAGGAATGAGTTAGCAATGTTAATTGCAGCGCCAAAGCCAACCAAGCAGAAAGCAATTGGGATCAATGGAAAAGGCGCCGTAGTAACAATTGGGATATATCCACAAACGAGGACTATGTCTGCCAGTCCAAAAACTTGAGCCCGGCCGAGAATTGCTCGGAGGTCGACGAGAAATATGGCCGCAAACATGAAGCCGAGAGCTTACCCTACGAGAATGGGCGAAACAATGGCATATCCAATGCTGTAGTGCCTGAAAGGATATTAGTTCTGAATTTGACCTAGATCATAGATGATAGAGGTGGGGGGGGGGTTAACGTTTCTACGTAAGGGATTACTTCCCCAGCACCGGCGTCATTGAAACCGTTGGCAAGGCTAGCAAGACAAACGGCAAAGAGACGTGTCTTGTTCATAGGGTCCCAGATGCTAGGGACTTTCTCTATGGATTCAACGGCTGCTTCTGAATCGGCAGGTTTATCTGAAAATGTGTCAAGGCGGATTTCGGTCTCAGAGTGCCGAGGAAACTCGTCATTATCATATTTGGCCGGTCTAACAACGGCTGGGTCTAGTACAGCCATCAGTAGAGCATTTGCAGAGATATTTTGAGTGGTAATTAGCCATGTCGGTTTGAAAAGGTAATGTTACTGATAGGGATATTTACATTTCTGATGTGCTAGTTCCCCTGTCTATATTTATACAGCACGCTGCGTTCTAACCTTATCATCATGGAGATGGTATAGAATTGATTTTGTGTGTCGTAGTTGGCTAGAAATCGACGGTTGGCACCGAGACCACTCGTGTACTTCTGTTCTCCAAGAAAGTTGACGAAACAAGCTGCGCGATCTTGATGATCTCAAGAAAGTCTTTATGCTGCTCCATCCTACCATCCTTCTCCAGAATCTGTTTGAGTAAATCGACAGTCTGACAGTATCCGGAAAACACACGCTTGTTCTGTCGATCGAGAAAAAGGTCGACGTCTCGTCTGGCACGGCCTTTCTTCGCTGGCGCTTCAAGCATATGACCGTGGAGAGCACTCAACGACCAACCGCGAGAAACAGTGAACGGGTCGACGATGCACTGCATCTGGGAAACGTGATGCGGGTAAATCATTCTCGTAATGTCGGTTCCAGGCTTCTCCGTAGCCATGTTTGTGATATCGCCAGCGAATCCCTCCAGACCGAAGATGACTCGATGGACGCCCCAGGGACCGTTGGAAGACCAGTCCACGTCTTCGTAGACATGCTGTCTCTCCTCTGACTGTGTTTCTCTGAACCACAGCAGATGAGAACACATCAACAAGATCGTAGAGCCATTTCATGGTGTAGCAGCGACCCCAGTTCACTCGCTCCTCATTCGTCGCCCGCACCAAATTGAGGTTTGGATCCCACTTGACAATCTTTGCCTGCATAGCCTTTGTCAACTTGCCAGTACGATTGGCCTGAAAGTCAAGAACAAATGTCAAAATCCCTCAAGTCCTGATACGCGTGAATGAGGAACTGCTCCTTGAAATCGACAGCTGTCTCCTTCCTAATGTGCTGTCCACCATCCGGACCGGCCGCAGAGAGAGCAAGACTGAAGTTAGCAAGCCTGAAGTTTCCCTGTGCTCTCTCCATGTTTCCTCAAGTGATGGTGTCCATGATAGTCTCGTACATGTCGTGACCAGGAAAGTCGACGAAGACAGCCGCGTTGGCGCGCTTGACCATGGAGATTGTTAACTTACTTACAGCTCCTGCGACAGCGCTGTTGAGACCTTGCAACCTCTTTCCAGAGATTCTGGGTGTAAGCGCCGAGTTCGGCCCATTCTTTGACAGCTGAGTAGACTGCGAGTAGATAGTCTGTGACAGAGCCAACTTCGCCACTGTCCTCGATAGTGCGGATGCTCTCAATAGGTATTTCATCGGTGGCATGATCTTTCGCGTCTTGTTTCTTGCCCTTCTTCGGCTTCTTGTATTTCCTCGCTTTTTTGCCCTTGCCCTCTTCGATAAATGACATTCGGTACAGGTTCCTTGTGCTGGGAAATGAGTGTCGACGTGGAAACCAGGCCATTTACTGTCGTTTGACCTGTCGTGTTGACAGAGGCGGCCGATTGAGCTTCTCCATCAATGGATCTGAGGAGACGATTGGACACGTTGATCATCCAATACAACAAGTGCTTTGTGTCCCTCTTGTAAGAGAGATAGATGTTCTGCGACACCATCGTCACGTACGCGAGGGCCGCAGTTCGTACAGAGCGATAGTGTTGCAATGACGATTGACGAAAAGAAGGTTTCGGGTCTGTTTTCGAGACTCAAATTCCGTTGCCGGGGTCACGTGCTGACGTGATACAATCAGGCATCACCCGTTCATGTTTATCTGTTTATTTATTTATTGGTTTGCTAATGCAAATGTGCCAAATAAAGTTCAAATGGTGAATAATAAGCATCCACAACACGAGTCGCGTCGATATGGAGGCACATCAACTGCGTGACACTGCAAATGTTACTGCGCCACCACCATATGCAACCCCGCAGAGGCGTAAGAATTTCAAGAGAATAAGCATACAAGGTACTCCGTAGTATTGCAACTAATCCACCTAGCTAGGACCTTCTAGCTGCCTTTAAGCGCACTTGCCGAGGGCCAAGCTCCCTAGAATACAGTTAGCATCCAGTAGAGTTTATCTCATAT
This sequence comes from Fusarium xyrophilum, assembly GCA_008711595.1. Taxonomy (NCBI): domain Eukaryota; kingdom Fungi; phylum Ascomycota; class Sordariomycetes; order Hypocreales; family Nectriaceae; genus Fusarium; species Fusarium xyrophilum. The sequence goes on from VYWZ01003168.1 coordinate 11,851, forward strand.
CACAGGAAGGCTATAGCCCATAGATGCAACTTACCATCGTAAGATTCACACTGCAGTCCATCGTTGCACACTTGTCCGCTGAAGTTGAGGTTGCACCAGTCTACCAGAAGTAATTCGTGTTAGTAACTCCCCATTGTGAAATCAACAGTAGTTGCCCAGATTATACTAACCTCCCGTACGGCGTTCGCCCCAGCATACGTATTCGTCCGAGCCTGTATGAGGCATGCACCATCCGCTGAGACAATCCATGTTGAACTCACAAGCGGCGCCATCTCCGCGAAGAGCCGGACCTAGAGTAGCAATGACATAGAGGGATGTGGTGGTGGTTTGAAGCTTCATGATGATGACTGATGCAAAAGGATTATGATGAAGGATGAGGACAATTACATCAAGGAGGACCTCTTGGTAGATTTATATGGCAGAAATAGCCCCTATTCTCTAGAACGCCTCGTGTTTCTCCGGGTTAGAGTTCACGGCATTTACAAAATCTGCCCACTTTCCGCACCGACCATCCGGGTCTATCGTCAGGTTCATGACTCGCGGTAGTGAATCTTGTCTGGCCTATCGATACGAGAAGGATGCTAGAAGGTTTGGCAGAGAGATAATTAGCTTATTGATTGACCCACCCGCAAGGAGAACATACTTCAAAGCTAATAAGTAAAGAGCAAGTTGACGCCGATCAATATCTCGAACCTGCAATGTCTGAAGTGCAGTACAGAGTACCAAGAGTTCCCATCAACAATGAATGGCAGAAAGTATTTCCAGGTATGTTGTTCATGTGGATAGTACCTCGCTTCTCCGGTTAGTGACCGAATTTTGCTTAAAGACATGACTATCTGCCCCCACTGTAGGCTCTTGAAACGGAGTATACGTTTAGCCGAGAAACTTACTTTTCACCTGCGACAAAGTAATTAATTTAGGTTTCCGATGTACCCGGACTCGAGCTAAAAGGTTCAATTGCTGTCGGCCGTACTGCGTAGTTCTTCTAGAGCTGGACGTTGTGCCTCGCCAGGTTCTCATATCCAAAAGACGGAGTCAGAATCGGCGCTAAAGGCTCATTATATTATATTGATGTGCTGTTATTCATTAACAATCCTAAGAAACAGAAAAGCTTTGGTCTCTGGATCTCACAGACTCAACCGCTGTAGGGCCGTTGGATATACGGAGGTTCATACTAAAAGTCTTTGCCAGCGCTAAAATGACGCTAGGTGGGGCAAAAGACTAGGTACCTGCAAATATCGATTTTTACGCCTATCTACCCCTGCCTTCTTTGTACTCATTCCCACCTTCCAAAGCTATGATTTTCTGAATATATATAGGAATTCTCTCTATCCACGCCTGGATCTGCTCCTGCAGAAGGTCATTCCACGCAGCCTCCCACTTGCGAATAGCTTCCTTTCTATTCTTTGGGGCGCCTTTTTTCGTTGTTATCCTATTCATCCACGGCCAGGCAGGCTCAATAGCGTTCAAATCTGGCGAATTTGAACACCAAAGAAGTCTCTGAACTCCCTCGGCGTCATACAGAAGCTGCTGTGTGTGGTATTTATGACTAGGAGCTCGATCTTCTTGTACGAGGGTATTCGGTCTTTCCTTTTCACATTCCTTCGCAAAAGGAAGCAATTTTAAGATCAGGATTTTCATACAGTATCGCCACCAGTCAATACCGCCTTTTTTCCCCTCTCTCATCAGCTTGCCTATAGCTTTCTTCCAAGACCACTCAGGCTTCTTGCCCGGTAGGTTGCGAAGCCCTAGCCTTCTCATTCCATTCTCAAGCTCCCATTTCTTTTTTATAATCGGCTCGAGCTCTTCATTCATCGCCTATATTGCCTCTTCAGCTTCCTTCTTCTCCTTTAAGGTCTCTAGAAACCAGCAATAAAAGGGACCTTTTTTATCGTATAAAAAGCAGGCCCAAAACATAAACTCGCTAGAGCCTTTCCATCTCTCACGAATGCAGCTGCAGAGAAATCGCTCCTCAGGTAGCCTCCAAATGCGATAGCCGCCGCGGCGATGAAGAAGCACTATAGAAGTCTCGTCTGACCAAATCACAGCTTTCCAATCTTCAAGGGTCCAATCTTTATAAGCGATATACCATTCTAGGCGCTCTTTCTTTATCGCTGCAGTCAGTCTATTCTTCCTCATCGGCTTGGTTTTCTTGTACCCTGCTGATTTGAGGATTCTGCCGATAGATATCGCCGAGATCTCGATGCCCTGACTGCTAAGCTTAGCAGAGATATCAGTGAGTGTTTTTTCCCTGCCAAATCGATCTATGCTGACCTTAGCGATGATTAGGCTGCGATTTTCATCGGTCTACTTCGAAGGCCGCCCTGATCGAGAAGTATCTTCAAGCCAAGCGTCGATAAGCTTGAGGGGACATTCATTGGGCTCGAAGCCTCTCTCGATTGCACGAGAATATATCTTATTGATCGTACGTTCAGGGATACCAGTGAGAAGGTGGATTTGAGGCGTGGTTTTTGCTCCTCCGTGAGGCGCTTTCAACGTCACCACCAAAGCCCGAGTCGTGATATCTATTTTCACATACGGCATCTTCTTCGCGAGTCAAAGAGAGGAAGAACGGTGTAAAAATCACTCATGGAAGATGGCTAACAAATTCAGCAGGGATACCCTATTTGAGTTTACAGGGGTAGTTGCTGATCCCTGTTCGCCGGCAAAGACTTTTGGTATGAACCTCCGTAAGCTTCAGTGAGCGATTTTTAAAGATCCCGGTAGACGAATTATACTGCGCCCTGCAAAGGTTGACCTGGCCCGTTGCAGAGCTTCTAACCCTTCGTACAAACTGGCGGATCTTGCGCGAACAGCCCACCATGACGCCCACGCAGGGCTCGACACAAGCCCATAGTAATGCGATAAGAGCGTGATTCTCTGTGAAAGTTAGGTTTGACTGACAATTTATTGAACAGGGCTTACCTGTGCCCTGTTTTGCTGACAGGAATGACCCGAGGTAAATAACCTCATGACACTACATATTATGAGGCTAAAAGAATTCGGCATTAGTACTCTGTACGCACCGCCAGAGCGTAACGGAAAGACTGAGAAGCCTCCAACGCTAAACATTGCAATCACCCCGATCTTCTTTCTGATCTTCAATCCTAAATAGTAAAGCTGCGTAATCGTGATTATCACCATCCACATATCAAGCGCGATGTTGAGTATCGCATGTGTCAAGAACAACAGCTCCAGGGTCCGAACTCTTCCGTATGGATATCTGTTTTGCCATGATTCCCAATTCGATTGAACAGGCGCTTTGGAGGTAAGCATCACAATGGGGCATACTAAGGTTGAGCTGAGGTTCACGATCTGTGTGAGTCAGACTGTAATGCGAAACTTGTGACCAGGGAAGATCCTGAGATAAAATGCTACGATGGATGCTTTGACGAGACTGAGGAGGAGAAAATCGTTGAGCTGCTCAATATAGAATAACTGGATCAGTCAGCAGTGTACCTAGATTTAACATCAGGAAAGTTACTTTGAATGAGGTTAACGTCGGATGCGGGGAAACCGGCCACCCCCAGAAACCGGCCACCCTCCACAAAACACCAAGAATGAGATATCATCAGAAATATAACTAATTAACTACCACTATATTTTTCTAATTAA
>VYWZ01003169.1:0-17109 GCA_008711595.1 Fusarium xyrophilum
AATTCTAATATAAAGTATAAAATTTTACCTTTTTATATTTTTCTAATAAATATAGCTATATAAGGGCAGGGATATCAGATCAAGGGCACACGCGCGCACAATGCTAAGCCTCTTGATTAAAGGCTCTTGATGGCGCTTGTGCGGGTGATAAAGATTAAGATTACTATGAGATAGGTTAATAGTATTAAATAGTATTAAAGGGGTTAATAACGCTTTAGTAAGCTTTTAAGGTTACTAATAGTGGTTATAGTACTGATTATAGATAGTCAGGCACTAGAGATCTTTTATAATTACTACTATTTAATACTAAATCACAGGTATATGTATATATGGCGGTATTTAGAAGGGGATAAGGATCAATTCTAAGGTAGGTCTTGGTGTTTTAGGATAAACACTAAGACCCGGAATAACTATAACCCGCTATCCGGGAAGGCTATGATTATCACGCATCAACTATTGAACCCTTCCTCCGTATATATGGGGATGATGGAGTGGAGGTGCACCCCATCTTCATCACAAGTGTTATTTGTTGTTTAATAAGTTAGGGGGCAAGTGATTCAGATCGTGTTTCGGAATTGCAAGACGTCGGCTCTGTTAGCAGAGACATCCAGTATGCATAGGATCATGTGTACATTGGCTGATTGGTGCCTATTAGTTAGGTAGGTAGTAGGTATGTACCCGTAGGTTCATACAGCATGAGGCAAATGTGAGGCATGGTTGGCTCGTTATCAAGTTAGATCCCTCAAGGTATTGGCCTCTGATTACTTGCATAAGGCCAATCAAGGTTGAATAAAAAACCTTGGCACTTCCAGTATAATATAATCACTATTGTTCTAACTTTAGTTATTGTTTCAATATTCAGTCGCCTTATTCCTAGCTGGGCACTCATTCAGCCCACCCAGCCCAGTCCTGCATGGTATCACGTATTCGACCATGACTGTCTGCTTTCACGTTTACCGCTGGTTATCAAATGAAGGAGTCTTAGATGTTTTCTTACTTTCTTTCTTTCTTTCTTTTTTTTTTTTTTTTTGCCCACGATAGACACGATAAATTCGGCTCCTAGTACAAAAAGAGGTTCATAACCATACGTAGTAGGTAGTAGAACACAGATTTTCGGTGACAGAGAACCTCTCCTTTCCTCCGTTTTGGCAAGGTCATGTCACTAGGTTAGTACCTAGTCAGATCTCAGTAGTGTTTCCAAGGACAAAAGAAACTTATCACATGGCCTGATTGAGTGATTTCGAGGCTGAGTAAGAGTCTAGTCGTAACAACAAGTATAGATGTTTCGGTTCTAATGAATAACACATTCTGTCTGACTCTCAGGCGCCACATTCATGCAATATACCTAGAGTTGATCATTGTACAGATCGTCGTTCATCATTCAACCGCCAATTGCCCGATTGCATCAGGCTCATAGTCGCACCTCCGGTTACTACTCCATGGTTGCCGAGCGTATCACAGCTCTTGATGTTATGTCTTGCAGGAGGGGGACTGGCTTCTGCGAACCCCCCCTTATCTCGCTTCTACCTAATTAAGGAGTTATAAATCGCTAACTTGGATCGAGTTACAAGGGTGAGAAGGGTGAGTCTTTCTAGGGTATCTCAACATCATCATTATCGCCGCCGAAACCGAAACTGAACCCATCACCTCCTTTCTGCTCTTGTTCATAGTCTATTCCACCAACAGCAGCATCCCATTTACGTTTTTTGCCGCTCTTAGTATCGGCCAGGTCCAGGACTTCGTCCAGAAATTTCGGATAGCTGCTCTTCATCCTCTCCACGAGGAGTTGAAAAGGATCTGCGACCTTATCATCGAATCCACTGACCTGGTCAGCTTTGTCCCGCAAGAAGGAAAAAACTTCTGATACAAGGCTTAAGCTCTGTGGCACGAAGTTCTGCGTAAGTGCAATGCCGCTCTCGAGATTAACCACCAGATGCCACCATCCGCTGGGAACATGAAGGATCTCTCCGGCTTTGCAAATACCCTCGACGCAGTCAGGAAGTTGCCGTGCTTCTTCATGAAAAGTGAGAAGCCACTCCGCAATGCTAAGGGGACTGGTGACTTCGCTGCTGTCATCGGAAACGTAAACACCGGGGACCTGTGTAGCTGGTGGAAACATTATCCAATACTTGGATCCCTGAATTACAGCGTTCCAAGCACTCGTTGCGTTGGGGTCTTTGTGGAAAGTTGAGCCACTTCGCTCGGGACCGACAATCAGCCATCGATGGGCAGGGCGTTCGTCTCCAAGAACCTCGAACAGATCAGGACCAAAGCAGTCTGGTCTCCAGTATGCAGTGCCTGGCTTCTTACCGACTCTGATCCCCATCTTTTCTGCAAATCTCCGGTCAAAGAGATACAGAGGGCTTTCGTCGCTGTTATTCTTCATGTATGTGTGATAGGTTGCGAATGGCCAGTCAACAGCCTCAGCACGAAACTCGATTTTGCCAAACATCTGGAGCATGCTATCTATAGTCCACTCCTCATATGCTGGCCATTCTTGAATGCAATTGGTAAGTACGAATGGCTGCTCAGTCCATTTCTCAGCATACTGATCGTGAGTCAGGTCCTCGAAGCGACGGATCTGGTTTGCCTTGGGAATATGCGAGGTGAACCGGGTAAGAATGACATGACTGCAGGCAAATGGCCGGTGAAGGACATCTGAGAAGACATTGCTGCAGTCGATCTTGGTCCCTTGGTCACTGGGCAAACCCAAAACAGTTGATCTCCATGATCCTTGCCATCGGATATCCTTACTATCTGGTGGTGGTGACCTTAACGGAACTTAGTTCAACAGCTGATTCAGAGTGCCTTTATGTCTCAAATAACTTACCGGAGAAAGATAGGCTTCCAGAATTCATCGGAGTGGCAAAAGGCGTACAAGAATTTGCAGGTGTGGCCAAGCTTCAAGAGAGCCTCAGCATCAAACTGCTCTAGTACAAGCGAGATAACCTCCTCTGGCAGAATTCTCCAGCCCCCAATTGAGCGCCTCGCGTTGCGACCCGTGAAGAAATACTGATTGCCTAATGGCTTGAGTCCTAGTGGATGAGGAGGAATTGAGTCATTTTGGGAAGTTGACTCATATATGTCGTCTCTCCTATCGCAGAGTGAATCATGATGGCCAGTGCCATTGCTGACGATGGCTGAAGGCATTTGGGTGGTGCCGAACCCGCGGTTGCCTGGGCTGCTGTAGAAAATATGAAAGAAGTGACTTGTAGAGAGACAATGGGAAGAGTCTGCTAAAAGTCAAGACTCATGAGAAGAACGAGACTGAAGTGTAGGTATGATACGATTCGTCAGGCCTCTACGTTGAAATCACAGCAGATACGGCGAGTCATACCTACCGACCTACTAGGTAATTTAGTGTGGGCGGAAGAAATATTCTACCTACGCTGACTTTCCATAAAGTAGCTTTACCTACCTAACTGTGGGTGCCTGCTCAAAGGTATTTGAAGACTGTTCATTGCATACCTACAGAGGTAGATTGGTAGTTTATTATACCACCGACTAGTCGACTACCTTCTAACAAGCTGAGTGATATGGTTTATCATTCCTCTCAGAGAGCGAGGGAATATCTTGGGTATGTGGTAAAAGATGACAACCCCGAAGACCGTTACACCGCTCTCTACAGTTTTGGATTATAATTATTATAGTGCATTTGCAACGGGAAATGTGAACAGAAGTAGGAGTCACTCACATCCTTTTTTTCCGTTCCTTGCACTTAAAGACATTAGGCGGTCACCATGTGTATACCCCTCAGGTAAGTACCTTAGCAGCTTAGGTAGGTAGGTATGGATGGGTCAACCTATGACAAGCTTCTTATTGAAGTTGAGAAAAATGACATGGCGCATGCCACACACCGGCAGGCTGCAATCAGTCTATCAGTCACTGGAAACACCATAAAGCAGCGTTGTAGGTGGCGGGCGATGATCCGTGGGTGGATGAGGGGCATGTTTTTTCTTCTTTCAATGTTCAACCGAGGGGCGGGGCATAGTGGGATGGCTGCCCCGTGTTATCTATCATAGGTAGGTGGGTGTTGAACGTGAGGCAAGGAGGACAAAAAAAAAATTCTTTTGTTGATAGAAAAATCAAAGTTGAGAAAAAAAAAACCAGGAAAAAAATTACTCGCCGTACAGTACCTACTGTACCGTGCTGTAGACGTAGACTGATGGCTGCCCTGTGACTGGCCTGACTGGTGAGTGCCCTGCCTATGCAAGGCAGAGACACCGAACCAAATGTACCCTAATCCCGATGCCCCGCTAAGGTCTTCTATAATTGGCCAGTGCCCCTATTGAGGTAAGCGGGTGGGCAGCAATGAAAAAAATACACTGCCTCCACGACCGCCCCTCATTCAACTCTTTTTTCCTCTTCTCCTTCATACTCCATCCAAAGGAAACAACACAAATAACCATCCCCATCCTAGGTTCTTGTCGATTCTCGTCATTCTCACGAGACTCCTGATCCTAGTCGATATCAGCTTTCTTTTCAACCAAACGACACAACGGCGCAGTCTTCTCGAGTAGAAGTTTTGCCCTCTTTTTTCGCTTCCGTCACCCCGCGATTTATCAACCCTAGATCGAGCTGTGCTTGATCCAGATTTTCCAAAGCCTCAACCGCAAATATGGCTGACAAGGGTCTTGAGGATGTCCCCGAGGGTGAGTTATTGCGTCCTTCACGCTGCCATAGGCTTCACGATGCGCTTAGGTTCCTGAGCGCTCTCATGCAATGAGAGCAAGCCACTCGTATCATCAACACACTTGCTGACCACACATGCCTTACAGGACAGATCGAGTCCAACTACGATGAGACCGTCGACTCCTTCGATGACATGAACCTCAAGCCTGAGCTCCTCCGAGGTGGTAAGTGTCTCCCACATCTCAACAAATCTCTCGCATGCCGCTCACAATAATCTGTAGTCTATGCCTACGGTTTCGAGCGTCCTTCTGCTATCCAGCAGCGTGCTATCATGCCTGTTATCAAGGGTCACGATGTCATTGCTCAGGCCCAGTCCGGTACTGGAAAGACCGCCACCTTCTCCATCTCTGTTCTCCAGAAGATCGACACCAACGTTAAGCAGTGCCAGGCTCTGATCCTCGCTCCTACCCGTGAGCTTGCTCAGCAGATCCAGAAGGTCGTTGTTGCCATCGGAGATTTCATGCAAATCGAGTGCCACGCTTGTATCGGTGGTACCAGTGTCCGTGAGGATATGAAGGCCCTTCAGGACGGCCCTCAGGTCGTTGTCGGCACTCCCGGTCGTGTTCAGGACATGATCCAGCGCCGTTTCCTCAAGACCGACAGCATGAAGATGTTCGTTCTCGACGAGGCCGATGAAATGCTTTCTGTAAGGAACACAACAATTTCTCACCATTGAGACCCAATTGCTAACATCATCTCAGCGCGGTTTCACCGAGCAGATCTACGATATCTTCCAGCTTCTCCCCCAGTCTACCCAAGTTGTCCTTCTCTCTGCTACCATGCCCCAGGACGTTCTTGAGGTCACCACAAAGTTCATGCGTGACCCCGTCCGCATCTTGGTCAAGAAGGACGAGCTTACCCTGGAGGGTATCAAGCAGTTCTATATTGCCGTTGAGAAGGAGGAGTGGAAGTTGGACACCCTCTCCGATTTGTACGAGACTGTGACCATTACCCAGGCTGTTATTTTCTGCAACACCCGCAGAAAGGTTGACTGGCTCACCGACAAGCTCACTGCTCGTGATTTCACCGTCTCCGCCATGCATGGTGACATGGACCAGGCTCAGCGTGACCTGATCATGAAGGAGTTCCGATCTGGCTCTTCTCGTGTCCTGATCGCCACTGATCTCTTGGCCCGTGGTATCGATGTTCAACAGGTTTCCCTGGTCATCAACTATGATCTCCCTGCTAACCGTGAGAACTACATCCATCGAATTGGTCGCGGTGGTCGTTTCGGCCGAAAGGGTGTTGCCATCAACTTCGTCACCGCTGAGGACGTCCGCATGATGCGCGAGATTGAGCAGTTCTACAGCACGCAGATTGAGGAAATGCCCATGAACGTTGCCGACCTCATCTAAGTTCAATCTAAAAAAATATTGAAAAAAGCAACACGGGTCTTCCAATATCCGTTACCAGGCTGCCTCATCAGCTATTTATGAGTGGACGATACAGGGCAGCCTGACAACTTTGGGAGGAGCTTACGGAGAAATTTCTTGTGGCAGTTGTTGATAGATATCGTTTCTAGAGTACCGCGCTGGAAGGGCGGCAGGCCTTCCCATACGAGCTGCCGCCGGTCCGGAAGGTGACCGCCGGGGAGGAGGCCAGAACTTGGACTTGGCCGCGTGGCAAAAGGCTTCGGGGCAGTCCTTTGCGCCCTTGATACCTTTGGGGGGTGCATTGGGGGCCACCAAAAGTAATGCAACGGTTTTTTTAAACCTGCTTTTTGTCTGTTATTTAGGGTGTCGTTATTATGATGAATGCTTTTCTTTTTATACTTCAAAATTTTGACCAGAAATTGCGTGAATACAAATGCCGAGTGACTGGATAGGATGTACCTGAAGTGTGATCTAATAACATGTCGACATCCATAATTCCTATTCATCCACTCCTCCAGTGATAAACGTCTAGACCTACGGCGTTTAACGATTTGAAGAAAGCTATCTTCTGAAGGTCACTGTATCGTCGACAAACTAGATACCAATTTGATGATTAAATAAAGTATCTAACCTGATGGGCTCCAAAGCCCTCGTAAACGAAAGTATTGTGTATAGCTCGTGATTCCATCGTGTTCATCACCCTCTGATGCTCGAATGTACATCCATGCCCAAATTACAGTACGCTATACACGACTCCTACTATCTTTGAGGAGAGCGAAACAAAGGAAAAGTCAAAGATAAAGTGCACCCGAGTCAAATCTTGGATCTGCCCATCGTAACGCCGTGTGTGGTATCGCCGCCCCATGATATATAAACTCAAACAAGCCGTGGCCTAAAGAACGCGGCTGAAGCTCGCTCAGCCAGAACTAACAAATTAATCAAACCTGCATTTTTGTCTTCTCGGGAAAAAGTCAACACCATTTAGTAGCCCTGACCAAAACGAGTCTGCGTAGGAGGTGGACTCCTGACAGCCTGGCCAGCATAGGCACCAGGGATAGGGACAGCCTCATAAGTGGGTTCATCAGTGCTCACAGGCCCGTGTTGCGAGACTTGGACAGTGGGGATGGCAGGAGGTGAGGCCTCTGTGGGTGTAAAGGCAGATTGATTCAGCTTGGGAGTAGCAGAAGGGGCCTTCATAGGAGGAGCCTGGAGCTTGAAACCAGTCTCCTGGGCAGCAAATCGAGACTTGGGCTCCGCAAATTGGGTACCAGGCGTGAAGGTGGTGGGGTTCTCGCTGATGTCGGACAGGTTTCGATAAGCAGCGGGAGGGTGACGGGGAGACATGGCATAGGCGCTGAGCGCGGGGGACTTGGGGCCGAAGCCGGGAGTGTTTGGAGCAGACTGGCTGCGGAGCTGGGCGAGGTAGAGGTCGGATCGAGCACGGTCTCGCATGTCCATAGACTTGAAAAGGCGTCGCTTTGTGTAGTAACGATAGAACACAACGCTGTAGAGAAGAATGCAAAGAACCTCAATGACCACCTCGATGATGATGCAGATCATGGCCCAGTTCTGAAGACGGCAAACAAGGGCATAGTCGACTTTCTCACTGAAGACTTCAGATCGATGGTTGTTAACACAAGACCAACCCCACATATCCTGGTTTCCACTGTTGTTCTTTGAGTTCTGGAAAATAACAGCTGTGACAACCCATAGAATCAAGGCAAGAATGAACTATATCAAGTCAGTGCTGGCTCAAGCCAAGCCAAGCCCACAAGATGCGTGACTTACCCAGCCAATCGCGAACATGGTATAGTAGGTCCCGACTTTCTCGGCACGTCGATGACCACCTCGACAGTAGGAGATCAAAACAACAATGCAAGCGAAAAGAGACACGCATGCCATGGCAAGAACAAGTTTCTGGGGCCAGGCGCTGGTGTTTGTGGCCCATGAAGGCATCTTGCTTTGGGCAGGCAAAGCTTTGGTAGCGTTAAAGATTGTAAATGAAGCAGAAAGCATGGCAAGGATAATAAGAGAGCAGCTCAAGTTAACACCACGGAGAGCGAACTTGGCCAAACGGACTCGGGCCTTGATTTTCTGTCAAAGTGTAAGTGGGATGTCACAGAGTCAGTTGTTATGGCGGAGTTACATACCACATCGCGCGCTTGCTCCTTGTCAGTTAACGCCTCGCGCTTCTCCAGGATATCTTCCTCCCGAAATGTTGGGCTCAAGGGATTCTTGAAATGAGCAGGCGTCCCTGGCACCTTCATGGCACTCTTGAGTGGCGTCTTGGGAGTCATTGGGACGGGAATGGATTCTCGCTGGCCGATGTAGCCAAAACCAACGTCTGCGGGTTGAGGTTGAGCAACGTGCGACTTCTCGGGGTCGGCAAAGGGGGACCGAGCCTCGACGGGTGAGTAAACCGAAGTAGCCTCAGCAAATCGAGGAGTTCGGGGTTTCAAAGAGCCGTCTGAGGATGAGGAGTGAGAGGTGCCAGGTCGTGCTGAAGCGAGGTTGAGTGCGGCAGGCCGCCTTCTGTCTTCTAGAGTATTATCAGTCAGCATCATGGTCGTTGATCGTCGTCAGCTATCTCCCTCAGATCAGAGACGAACCTGGGCCAGCCATGTTTAAAACAGGTGAATGTGAGAGGAAAGATATATCAACAGAAAGATGTGCAAGTGGATGGATAAGAGCTTCGACGCAGTCCAAGCTCACAACCGCAATAGAACAGAGCAAATTGCAAGAGAACAGAAAGACCAGCTATCAAAAGGATTGGGAGAGAGGTCCGGCCTGGTGGACTCGAGTGGGAAATGGCGAGTTTTGAGGTTGGCGGCAACATAGGGAACCAGCACTCCCATTCGACACCATTAAAAGGCCAACAACGGGACAGGGCATGAGAGAGCGGGGATGCCGAGAATAGTAACAGAGGATGGCCTTACCAGAGAGAAGAGCGGATAGCAGCAAGACTTGTGATAGGCAGATGCCAGGCGCCCGTTAAGTCACTCGGTTTGGATTTAGACGCCCAAGTGGTTGTGATGCGAGGTCAAACTGCGCGGGCCTGGTTTTGTCAGTGACAATCAGGACTTGAGAACTTTATGTTGCTGAGGTTCGTAATACCAATATAGGTATGAACTCTGAGTACTCTGTAGTCTTGGATAATTTAGGATGACGGGCGGGATAGAAATAGAGAGAGGACCACAAGAGAGATTTGGAAAAGCTGCGGTGTTATGTTGAAGCGGTACTGTATTGTGCGGACAGGGTACCCAGTCCTCCCATGATCCTCGAGACACCAACAAGGCAATTGTCCCATTGAAACAACCATATTCGGCTGGAATTGTCGGGAAATCTTTTGCATGGTACCTGGGCAAGCCCCCAAGTCTCTCATGTCGATTGCCCATGTTGAGCAATGTTACTGGATGGCAGAAGTTGCCCAGCGGTTAAAGGACATGGTGTTGAAGCGTGGATCTTTGATAGAGGACATCCTTGTTGTCCTATTGGCTATGCCAGGCAACCGCTCTTCGGACCCTGAACGTTGATCTGCCGGTCTGATAGGCTGCTACCTGCAGGCGCCTCACATCTTCACCTCCGTATGACCAATCAGCACTGTGAGAGTCGTGATGAGCCAGATGGCCATCCAGCCACCTGCAGGCTTCGGCGGCAACAGACGAGTTTTGTTTCGATATGCTGAGATCCATGCTTGATGAGCTTGGGGTGTGGTCCACCAAGGATGTTGCATCAAGCATCTAGAGCATCTGTCAGGGTGACTCGGTCCATCCAAGCTTACCCAAGTTTTATTTCAAGCAAATGCATGCATTTTCCTGTGCACCTCAGGTGGCCAGAGTCTTTATCCATCTTGGCAGCCGGATGAGTGACTTTTCAGCTCCAAGGCATTGGTCGAGTTGGTAGTTGGTTGCACACGGTATCCGGCAATTTGTCCAAGATGCAGAATGCAGTCATGGTCGCTCATGGCTGTGCTGTAACAGTGAGACACCATGAACACAACAAGCTATATCCCCATCCAAGGTTGCATGCCAAGGCTTTCTAGGAAGGTCAGTGATGATTCGGGATACACGAGTTGATAAAGATAGCATCAAGCCCCATGTCATATGTAAGCATGACTTGAGAAGTTTTTGCAAATTATGCAGCAATTTCCATAGAAGTCTCTCGCCATCTCGAGAAACTTAGCGTTCTTGACTTGAATGTTTGATGATCTAATAAAAAAGGAGGCTGGCTGCTCCCCCTCATCTTGGCGTCTAAGGTACCTTACGGAGGTTCATACCAAAAGTCTTTGCCGACGCTAAAATCACGCTAAGTGGGGCAAAAGACTAGGTATCTGCAAATATCGATTTTTACGTCTATTTACCCCTGCCTTCTTTGTACTCATTCCCACCTTCCAAAGCTATGATTTTCTGAATATATATAGGAATTCTCTCTATCCACGCCTAGATCTGCTCCTGCGGAAGGTCATTCCATGCAGCCTCCCACTTACAAATAGCTTCCTTTTGATTCTTTGGGGCGCCTTTTTTCGTTATTATCCTCTTCATCTATAGCCAGGCAGGCTCAATAGCGTTTAAATCTGGCGAATTTGAATACTAAAGAAGTCTCTGAACTCCCTTAGCGTTATACAGAAGCTACTATATGTGGTATTTATAACTAGGAGCTCGATCTTCTTATATAAGGGTATTCGGTCTTTCCTTTTCACATTCCTTCACAAAAAGAAGCAATTTTAGGATCAGGATTTTCATATAGTATCGCCACTAGTCAATACTGCCTTTATTCCCCTCTCTTATTAGCTTACCTATAGCTTTCTTTTAAGACTACTTAGGCTTCTTGCCCAGTAGGTTATAAAGCCCTAGCCTTCTCATTCTATTCTTAAGCTCCTATTTCTCTTTCATAATCAGCTTAAGCTTTTCATTTATTACCTATATTACCTCTTCAGCTTCCTTCTTCTCTTTTAAGGTCTTTAAAGACTAGTAATAAAAGGGACCTTTTTTATTATATAAAAAGCAGGCCTAAAATATGAACTCGCTAGAGCCTTTCTATCTCTTATAAATACAGCTGTAGAGAAATCGCTCCTCAGGTAGCCTCCAAATGCGATAGCTGCCGCAGCGATGAAGAAGCACTATAGAAATCTTATCTAACCAAATTACAGCTTTTTAATCTTTAAGGGTCCAATCTTTATAAGCAATATACCATTCTAGGCGCTCTTTTTTCATTACTATAGTCAATCTAGGCTTCCTTGTCAGCTTGGTTTTCTTATACCCTGCTGATTTGAGGATTCTGCTGATAGATATCGCTAAGATCTCGATGCCCTGACTGCTAAGCTCAGTAGAGATATCAGTGAGTGTTTTTTCCCTACTAAATCGATCTATATTAACCTTAGTGATGATTAGGCTGCGATTTTTATTAGTCTGCTTTGAAAGCCGCCCTAATCAAGAACCATCTTCGAGCTAAGCGTTAATAAGCTTAAGGGGACATTCATTGGGCTCAAAGCCTCTCTTGATTGCACAAGAATATATCTTATTGATTATACATTCAGGGATACTAGTGAGAAGGTGGATTTAGGGCGTGGTTTTTGCTCCTCCATAAGGCGCTTTTAATGTCACCACCAAAGCCTGAGTCGCGATATCTGTTTTCACATACGGCATCTTCTTCATGAGTCAAAGAGAGGAAGAACGGTGTAAAAATCACTTATGGAAGATAGCTAATAAATTCAGCAGGGATACCCTATTTGAGTTTACAGGGGTATTTGCTGATCCCTGTTCGCCGGCAAAGACTTTTGGTATGAACCTCCGTAGTTAGTGGAAGTTTAAACTCCTGGCACGTGATCAACTACCTAGAAACTGTCTAAATAGGTATCATTGCTACCTAAGTACAGAGTATATAATCTACTCCTAAACCCAGACGCATCGTTAGTCATATACGGAGTAATTGTTAACATATTTATATCGATAAGCTTCTCATCAACAGAAAGCGGCTGACAATAATGATCGTCTGGTTCCTTATTTGTTCGTTGAGCTTTGGGATGTCCCCTCACAAGCAAGAGAGCCTGTATGTATAGGCCGATTGATCCGATGGGAAAGAAAAGAGGAGGAGGATTTGAGACGAATTGAGTCTTGATAGGCAATATTCATTCCGAAGCCATGAGGCACCTTGAAGGCTGCTAGCTTGTCCTGATACCATACTATTGCCGTGATACTCTGTAGTCCGCTGTGGCAAGACCTAACATGGGCACGAAGTAATTGATATGATTGATAATGCCCGCCTCTTCTTAGACTTATATCATCGCTTAAGAAGGAAAGTAGCCGTAAAACACCCATCGATACCAAGTCACACGTAATATACTACCCACCTTTACATAAAGTCCCCAACTTAGATATCTTAATTCTTCGCAACCTGGACCTTCTGTGGTATCATAGGGTGGGTAGCGGGGTCGGACACTTCCTCTTTGGCCGAAGCTCACCCGAGGAGGGGCACCGAGTCCTTATCGCACTATCGTTCCCCATTAGGCTTAGCGTAAGAGTCATAGCCATCTCGAGAGAACTGCACACGAGGAATTTTGCCATCATCAAGGCGAAATACACAAAATCTCGGCTCTCTACGACCCGCAACCTGGAGAACCACTCGCGAGACCTTCTAATATTGGACTGTAATTTTCTGCCGATCCAGCCGACCGATTTCCTTGCTCGAAACCGATCTCCCGCTACTCTACGAGCAGAAAACCACTTCTGAAATACCGTCCGAATTGCCCCGCCTTCATCATGTCTGCCAGCGGCGACCCCAAATACGACGACATCGAGTCTGAGTCTGACTCCGGCGAGTCTGTCGGCCACAACGAGGCTGGCGACGAGAAGCCCCTGAAGTCGGCTTTCAAGAAATCCAACCCAGCTATCGCAGAGCCCGCGACTCAAAAGCCTCCTCTGCCCCCACAAACCGACCCTAACGATCTCGATGTTGCCAGCCTGACCCCCTTGACGCCCGAGATTATTGCCCGTCAAGCTACTATCAACATTGGTACCATTGGCCATGTAGCTCACGGAAAGTCCACCGTCGTCAAGGCTATCTCTGGTGTCCAAACAGTACGTTTTAAGAACGAGCTCATCAGGAACATAACAATCAAGTTGGGCTACGCCAACGCCAAGATCTACAAATGCGACAACCAAGCATGCCCTCGCCCTGGGTGCTACCGTAGTTACAAGAGTGAGAAGGAAGTTGACCCTCCTTGTGAGAGAGACGGCTGTGGCGGTACTTACAGGCTATTGCGACACGTCTCGTAAGTCGATCCTTGATTCAAAGTCGTGTACGGAATAATGGCTGATTTTTACAGATTCGTCGATTGCCCTGGTCACGATATTCTCATGAGCACCATGTTGTCAGGCGCTGCCGTCATGGACGCCGCTCTCCTTCTCATCGCTGGTAACGAATCTTGCCCTCAGCCCCAAACCTCTGAGCACTTGGCTGCTATTGAGATTATGAAGCTCGACAAGATCATCATTCTCCAGAACAAGGTCGATCTTATGCGGGAAGAGGCTGCGCAGCAGCACTACCAATCCATCCTCAAGTTCATCCGAGGAACTGTCGCCGGCAAGTCCCCAGTCATTCCCATCTCTGCCCAGCTCAAGTTCAATATCGATGCCGTCAACGAGGCCATTGTCAACACCATTCCCGTTCCTCCCAGAGACTTCAGCATAGATCCTCATATGATCGTCATTCGATCATTCGACGTCAACAAGCCTGGTTCCGAGATCGATGACCTCAAGGGTGGTGTCGCCGGTGGTTCTATTCTCCACGGTGTTGTCAAGCTTGGTGATGAGATTGAGATCCGACCTGGTATTGTCTCCCGAGACGACAGCGGTGCCCTCAAGTGCACACCCATTTTCAGTCGAGTCGTCTCGCTGAATTCCGAAGCCAACGACCTCAAGTACGCCGTACCCGGTGGTCTCATCGGTGTCGGCACCCGAATCGATCCTACTCTGTGCCGAGCCGATCGTCTGGTCGGTTTCGTCTTGGGTCTCAAGGGCCGCCTTCCCGAGATCTACAGTGAGATCGAGGTCAACTTCTACCTTCTCCGCCGCCTTCTTGGTGTGAGGACCGCCGATGGTAAACAAGCCAAGGTTGCTAAGCTCGCTAAGAACGAGGTTATCATGGTCAACATTGGCTCTACCTCCACTGGCGCCAAGGTTGCCGCCATCAAGAACGACGCTGCTAAGCTTGTCCTGACCAGCCCTGCCTGTACCAATATCGGCGAAAAGGTTGCTCTGAGCAGACGTATTGAGAAGCATTGGCGTCTCATCGGTTGGGCTACCATTGCTGCGTAAGTTTCCACATACATGAGTCACCCCCTATTACAGAATAACTTAACTGACCTTCATTATAGTGGTGTGACCCTTGAGCCCAGTACTGCTTAGACTTTCCACCTGGACCAATGAACAACTTAAGCAGCTTTTTCGCATGATTTCCCGGCTACATCACATGAAGAGCTCAAGAACGCCCAATCGCAGAGGCAAAGCCTCTGAAGGCATTTTGAGTAGACGGTTGGCGCTGGAGGGGGGCCTGGTGTTTGGTGGTCTTTTATAGGAGAGCATGGGGACGAATAAACGAGAGGAGCTAGATGAGTCCATGTCACGAGCTCTAAAGAACATGTGGCCGTGACTGGTGGATGAGAAATGTAGTTACGCTGTGAATGCGTCGAGGTAACACCGACCTCACAGGGAGACCCAAAAGTTTTAGCCAAACGCTCATAGCACGAAATGAAGAGATTTCATGACTAAACTCATGATTATATGCAATATCTATTTGCGCGTTTTGCGCGCGTGCTTGACCAAGTTTTCTATGACGCCTTCGAATGCTTCTCGATCGCCAATCTTTTCGTCGGTTCTCTTCTTCCAATATTCCAATGCTTCCATGGCCGCTTCCTGCAAACCTTCCAGTTTGGCTACGTGCGCTTTTAGTTCCTCATCAGTCATACCATCAAGCGCTTCACTTGTTGTTTGGCACAAATGACGAGCAGCCACGAGGTCCAGTTCGGGTTGCGGTGGAGGCCCGCGCCGCTTTCTTGTCGAGGCTGATGGCTTCCCTTGGGTATCAACTGATGTAGATGAATTGTTACCTTCGTCTTGCCGCAACCTCGATACAGACCGGGAATCTGTGGACGTTCTAGGCGACAATGAAGGGACATTGAGAGAGGGGAGGACGAGTTTCTTCTGCTTTGAGGCTGGGAGGATCTCGTCGAGATCGACGGGAACGCCAAGTGACACGAGAAAGAGGCGGCGTGTGCGAGAGCGGATCCAATCAGGCGGTGCGAGAGAAGGTGGCGCTACCAGTTGTGACCAGAGAGATGCAGACCTTGCTGTGAAAAACACCGAGTCCTTGGAGAGAGGTGGGAATGTGGGAAGATCGAGTTCTTCTGCGGGGTATAGATTAGCGAGGAAAGGCTCCAAAGCAGATACGACCGCTTCTGGATCAAGTCCATCAAAGTCGGGTATGGACTAGATTCACAATGGTTAGCGAAGTAAAGGGGACATAACGTAGATATATCTCACGAATGGTAATGTTGAATGCTGCGAAGCCTGTGTGGCAGTGGGCGCTGGTGTCTCTGCTTCCTGGAAGCCATCTTCAAAGTCATCGAAGTCATCGTCCTCATTACCCTCCTCGAAATCATCAAAGTCATCGCCGAAACAGTCGTCGCCATCATTATCTTGTTGTGGTTCGTCATCGCCATCACCATCGTCAGCATCTCGTAAAGAAGTAGCTATGGCACCGGGGCTTTCAGAAGGTCCATCTTCTTGGAATTTCGAGTCTGCAGTATCGGGTGACGGTCTTGATTTATCTACGCGGGCGAGTCTCAGTGGTCAATGATCATTCTTTTGGATTTTAGGACTTTGCTACTCCCGTACCAGAATTGCTGTCAACATGTGGGCTCTCGCCTTGAATCTCCCTGACCTGACCATCAGAATCCACGAGAATGTCCGGAGAAGCATCTGCTTTGCGCCTCTCCTCATATTGAATAGAGTGCGACCGGCTTCTAGCCCCAGGAGCCTCCTCTACGATGGTCGTGGGCGCTTTGATTTCGGGGGTAGAGGGAGCGTTTTGAGATGCGCCCGTCTCTGGAGCAATCGCAATCTCGTCAGGCCGAGCATCCTGCCCCCGCATCTCGTATGCTTCAGTTCCCGGAACCTCGCCGTGTGATGGCTGATCGTCGACCTTCTCGACTCGGGTCTTTGGAATTGGTGAACTAATCTTGGGACTTCCCGCGCCAGATGCCGCATCGGTAAACTGGTCGTCGGATTCAGACTCCTCAGCTACAACATGTCAGCAAGGGTGGTCGATTGTCCGAAAATCGGTGCCATCATACCAAGTTCGTGGGCTCCAGGGCCCTCAACGGGAGCACCCTTGGGAAGCTCAAGCTTCTCGGCGTCTGTCATGATGACGAGAGTTGGGTGGAAGTGGTGTCTCGAGATCTAGAACATGCGGTATTGATAGTCGGCTGAGCAGGCTTAATGGCTTTAACGCGGTATTGGGGGAGTCTGAGGTGCTTAGGTGAGGGCGGTAAAGTGTAATACGACTGCCGTTAAAGGAGGGCTGGCGCGCAGAACGACTCAATGCTAGTTCCAGCAGCGAAATTTATTAGGTAGAATATAATCTAGAGGTCGTTTCCGTCCAGCAGGTCGCGAGAAGCTACCTCACCTAAGGTTAGCAGGTAATTACTACTTAGTACCTACCTATCTATGGTCGAGTGGATAAGTATCACGTGGTACTACTAGTACTGGTGGCCTCTTTCCCTCTCCTTAACTCAGTTGGGCGGCTCTACTCCGTAGGTTGTCCATCCCATCCAATCCATCCATTCGCGATCCTTGGCTTTGAGTTATCCCTGCATCACCATTAAACTTGAAAGGGACGATGTAACCAGTAATTCTCGATGCTCGTAACCTTCTTTGCTACAGGCCTGCCCACTAACTACCTAGGTACCTTACCTAGGGGGGGGAATAAAACACCCAACTTGAGTACCTAGATGTAATAACTTTAAAGGCATATAATAATATAATAA
>VYWZ01003180.1:0-10482 GCA_008711595.1 Fusarium xyrophilum
ACCTAGGTCCTATTTATTAGTTATTACTTGGTTAAGGCTATAAAAAAATAAGAGATTCTATTAATTTAATTATAACGTTTTAAGAGAATAGAGATTTTAGTAAGATTAATAGGGACCGGTTAATTCTTCTGACCGCTGGTAGCTTAGATCGAGAGACTTGTACTAGGATCATACGGTGACCTATAACATGCTTTACCTGGAGTCCAAATGTGAATGATACCGTGATATGGTGGAAGCTACTTTGAGGTTTTATTAGCGGTGCTATCCACAGATTTTCCCCCTGTCATTCTCGATCAAGCTTTGCGGGGAAGCTCTCAAGCAGCTTATCATCATGACCAGCAACCACTGCCACCACCTCACAATCACACACTAGACTCGACGAGGTATTCATAGACCCCCATGACAGTGGTACAATACCAATTGCCCTGCCATATAAGTGAATCCATAGTTAATTGCCCAACTCGACAGGGTAAAAGGCGTTTATGACGTTGAATGGCGCTTCGAGACAGAAGGGCTCGTGAGTACGGGGCTTTGCCAGGTCCACCAACCTTGAGTTCGGCATTGAATCAGTTCAATGAAGTAGATACTACTTAAAAGGCCGATACCGCTATCGATAATTATTACACGATTCGGAATTGCCAGTCATAGGAATCTGACCACATCCAAGGCTAACATAGTCCGAATTGCACCTTTCGCTGTTGAACAATGGATGGACGAGTATGAGACAACTCCTGGGGTCCTGAACGTTGCTGAGACGTGTGCTGCATCTGTATCGATTGACGACTTGGTCGGCATGTGCAAAGAGCCCAAAGCACAAGGTCTTATTGATACAAGCCTCAAACTTACATACGGCCCTATCCCCGGTTCCAGCGCCTTAAGAGAGAGAATAGCTGCCCAATGCAGCACCGAAGACACAAAACTTGTCGCAGAAGATATCGTTGTTACACAAGGCGCGATCGGTGCCAACTTCCTGGCCCTGTATAGCCTCATTGGGCCTAATGATCACGTAGTTTGCGTTTATTCGACATACCAGCAGCTATATGAGGTTCCGCGAAGCATTGGAGCTCGAATCTCAATATGGAAGCTGAAGGAAGAAGAGAGCTTCGTTCCCAACGTGGATGAGCTGATCAACCTCATCCGAAAGAACACAAAGGTGAACATTTTCAAGCGGTACAAAGAAACGGTTACTTACTGTGGTGCTAGATGATCATCATGAACAATCCTAACAATCCTACCGGTGCGCCTATCCATAACAGTGAACTGGGGCGCATTGCTGAAATAGCGAAGGAGAAAGACATCATCCTGTTCTCTGACGAAGTCTATCGCCCACTCTTCCATGGCGGGGCCTCTGGTCAAATTGACATACCGAAGTCTGCTACGACCTTGGGTTATAAAAGAACGATCACGACGGGATCCATGTCCAAAGGATATGCTCTGGCTGGGATTCGGGTCGGCTGGGTTGCAAGCAAGGACAAGTCGATCATCTCAGCCATCATGGCCGCGCGAGACTACGTCACAATCAGCATTTCCCAGATCGATGACCAGGTCGGGAGACACGCCTTATCGCCAGCAGTTCTCCCTTCTTTAGTTGATCGCAACCTGACCCTGGCGAGGAACAGTGCGAAACTGGTCAAAGAGTTTATCGGACGCTATCAGGCCGTATGTTCCTGGGTAGAGCCCACGGCCGGGACGCCAGCATTTGTTCGTCTCATCAAGAACGGCCAACCCATAAATGATGTTGACTTCTGCTTGGACCTGCCAAGCAAGAATAATGTCCTGTTCGTGGCAGGTTCGAAATGCTTTGGGAACGACGAGGACTTTAAGGGATATATAAGAATGGGGTATGTTTGTGAGACACATGTTCTAGTCGAGGGGTTGAAGCGATTGGGTGCTTACATCGACGCAAACTTACTGTAGTTACAGACCTAGGTAGGCGGCCTAGAGGTAACACAATTGCTTCCCCTGAATCTCGCATTTGGTTCATATCGAGCTGCATTAGATAAAGTGAATCCGAGTTGCACGGATCAGCGGCATTCACAGCTCAACTCGGCGAAGGCGTCGTCGTCAGCTGGTAGGTACGGAGTAGTGTTGAACGGGTTGTGCAAATACTCGCACGGCAACACGGAAAGTGGGAGAATGTAAGTGTTGATTGCTACACGACAGGAGACAAGGGTCAAATCCAACGATTTTGGCTGACAGATCGACCATTTTGTTTTTCAGAATGTTAATTGATCTGCCAGGCACAGTCTCCAAAGTCCAAACCTGCACTCTAATTCGATAGCGATGATGATCGCTTCTTGGCAGCTCTTCTTGGCCTGTGAGCATGTACAAATCTCATATTATCCAGAGATACCAAGAGTTTCGAGTTTTGATGTTTAGTGATTTTCAAGTCGGTAATTACAACACGCCGTGATAGCCGTACCTTTCTACAAGAAGCAAGGCGTAAAGTCAAAATAATCCATGGTAATTTTGACAAGTGAAATAGTTAGGGAAGTAGAAATTTCGACGCTGACGGGTGTGCTTAGCTTCCGATCGTACCTATGCTAGGTAGGCTAGCTATGGAACTTGGACTGATAAAATAATCAATTAGCACCGGGCTTCGTAAGCCTCAAACAACTAAATAACTAGTACCCGCCCACCTAGCGCATCATCCCATGGATCCTTGAATTTGCAGCTGAAGGGTGACAGAAAGCGCGAGACAGAAACGGCCACTACCACAAGCCCATTGCGTCTTATGTTTTGTTTCTGCCCATCATCCCAGTCCAGAGAGACGCTGACGACTCGCCCTTTTTAGCGCAAGGGTCAACGATACACCTTGGCGCTATAGCGTGCACGCACTCAAGTCAAGAGGCAAGTTCTCGAGTTGGTAATAGTTTTGCTAGTGATCCAAGTGGGAAAGTCCCTCGTCGTTTGTTACCAAGCTTGCGTGGCCCCCCCGTGCCGTTTCTTCCACTTCATCCCCATCATCTCCTGTCAATCGACAATCTTTCGCTCATTGTCGACCCTGATTCGTTACTTCGTTTTCCTCTCCACGCTTGTTCTTTTTATATTCTCCAGAAAATCCCCTTCTTTCATCAGTTGCATTTACATACATACATACATACAGTTGCAGCTGCCCTAGGCTCCACCACATCTGTCCTGTTTTTGGGTTTTTTACCCTGTGTTTCTTTAGCTGGCGTTTCTTGCGACATCCTGCTGTGTCCAATGTCCTAGTGCAACTAACCTAACTTATTAGTTAGCTGTTAAGCGCTTCTTTGCACTACTTCGCCCTAGAAACAAATTGATACCTATCAACTTAACCCAACTCAACTTACGTCTCATATTCTCTCTTCCCCCCCCCCCTCTCTCTCTCCCCTACTTATTCATACACAAAAGGCACTTGCCATTTTACAGTATTCTTACATCTCAGTTGGTTGGCCCCGCGCCTATTCACCTTATGGAGGAGGGTGGCGTTACTCCGTTCGACGCCATTCCTGAACTCATCTCTTCCTGGCTCTCGCCTGCCTCTCCCTCGTGGCTGCAATGAAGTCGTCCCTTGTGGGTGCTTCGCTGGTTTCGACATTGGGCATCGTGCAAGCCCAAACCATCCAGTGGAACATCGAGGGTCGTCATCCTCAACCACATTTGGCCCGTCGCGCCAAAACGACATATGAAGAGGCCATAAGTAATGACAGATCTGAAGGAGGCTACTTTACAGAGGTCACGATAGGCAGTCCGCCTCAGAACATTACCCTTCAGCTCGATACCGGGAGTAGCGATGTATGGGCTCCCTGGAACTGCGCAGATATCTGCGAGGACGACAAGAATGGAAAAAGTGGCTGCCCTCTTGGAAGCTGTAAGATGGCACCCCGACAAGTCTTAGGCTTCATGACTGACAATTTAACAGTTGACCCTGATAAGTCCAAGACATTCAAACATGTCGCACCTGGAATGTTCGGCATCACCTTTGTGGATGACAGTTATGTCAAGGGCGATTATTTTGAAGATCACTTTGAGTTGGACGGCGCTGTCATCAACAATCTGACCATGGGACTGGCTATCAAGACTAACATTTCATATGGCTTGATAGGCGTTGGTTACGCCAAGAACGAGGCATCGGGCAGCACCGCGGATGTCATTTATCCCAACCTCCCTGTTGCGATGTACCAAGCAGGCTATATCAACACCATCGCCTACAGTGTGTGGCTCAACGACCTAGACGCCAAGGCTGGCAGTATTCTATTCGGAGGGGTTGACACAGCAAAGTACGTGGGCGATATGCACCGAATCGATATTCAAAAGTTAGATGGCCATTACTACCACTTCGTTGTGGCCTTGACCTCACTGGTCGCCACTAGCTCCAGCGGCAGCGATGTCCTTACCTCCGATAGTTTCCCCATTCGGGCCGTTCTCGATTCCGGAACCACGTTGAGCTACCTTCCCCAAGATCTGGCCCATGAGATCTGGGAAGAAGTTGGTGCTGTGTGGTCGCCATACTATGGAGTAGCTGTTCTACCATGTGCTTACGGCAGGAACCAAGGGAATTTCACATTTGGATTTGCAGGCCCTGAAGGTCCTAGCATCAGTGTAGGGATGGACGAGCTCGTTCTTACCATGACCAGCGATGCGGCCAATATGCCATCCTTTGAATCCGGTGCGTATAAGGGCGAGAACGTATGTACCTTTGGTATACAAAACGACACCAACGATTTGTATTTGCTTGGTAACACCTTTCTTCGATCCGCCTATGTCGTCTATGACCTGGTGAATAACGAAGTTGGAATTGCTGCCACTGATTTCAATTCGACGAAAAGCAAACGGGTCCCATTTAAGAGCTATGGGGCTACCATCCCATCCGCAACGGCAGCAAGTGATCAGCACAGAGTAAGCGAGAAACCAACAGTCCCAGGTCATAACTTTACTGCTGCTCAAGGATTTCAAGAATTGGACTCAAATGGAAATGATGACGAGGACAACGCGGGATCATTGCTTACCCCCGGGACAACACCTTTGGCGCTGGTCATTACCACTATTAGCTTCATGCTTGCAGGCGGAGGGATTTTCTCGAGCATTTTTTTATGATGGCGTCTTCAGGAGTTTTGGCTGCATTGCATAAGTCATCTGCTCCAGGGACTAACAGGTTCATGACACTGGCGTTGAACAAGGGTTGCATTGACGTGGGCCGATCTTGGCGTTTTACGGCCGGACGGAGCCGTCGGTAATGAGGATACAAAAAGGGCGCTATGGGTGATGAGACTACACAAGTGATACCAGTAAAAGAATGGCATAAAAAGCCTACAAGGCTACTTATAAATGAAAATGTTAATGATGCATACATGTGTCGAGAGAATTCCCGAGGTCTCAACAGAATGGCGGCAGTTTTGTACATTGGCAGCTCTCAGATAGGACCCATATACAATTCTTAACAACTCAAAACATATCCTTAAATAGCTTTGGAAGAATATGTTGCGTTCAAGTAATTTCATCCCAAAACGTTCTGACGTTGTCTTGTTCCATTCTTGTCGAGGCATAGAGGCGCTCGGTTGAGGCGCCCACACTCAGTTTACAGTGCCATTAATGGCGGGAATTAAGCGCTGAGCGAATCAGAACTGCGTCCACATATGGCGCTGCACCTCCATCCTGCTAATCCCGGCACCAAAGAAAAAAGTTTCCAAAGGAGCGTCGATCATTGGCAACCCTCTCCTCAACTTCTTTACTGGAGTCCAAGATTGCAAGATGAGGGTAACATGGGCTGCCAGATGGCTCAATTGCCGTCTGCTCCTCGGCACCCAGCAGTCAAGCTGTGGTAGCCATTCTTTTACTATATCAGCTGCCGCTCCCGCGTGGGAGAGTCGAAGAGCCTTTAGTCAGACCAAGCGTAGCTGCAGTGCGGCGCAAGAAGCGTGAGTTCTCGATTGCCCCCCCTTTTGCTTGCTGAACACAATGCCTATACTATAGATAGTCTCCAGAAAGCTCAGGAAGATGCTGCCAGTTTGACACCCGAGTATGTCGCCGCCAACATGTCCACTGAGGAGGCCAAGCGCCTGTCCCGTGTGCGCAACATCGGTATCGCTGTATGATCAACGACCGTCACCATTTCACCCCCTTCTGCTAACAAGAACGAAACAGGCCCATATCGACAGTGGAAAGACAACAGTCAGTGAACGAGTCCTGTTCTACACCGGCCGAATCAATTCGATCCACGAAGTTCGAGGAAAGGATTCCGTCGGCGCCAAGATGGACTCCATGGAACTCGAAAGGGAAAAAGGCATCACTATTCAGTCTGCGGCTACTTTCGCCGACTGGAAAAAAATGGAAAACGGCAAAGAGGAAACCTACCACTTCAACCTGATTGATACACCTGGTCATATTGATTTCACAATCGAAGTCGAGCGAGCCTTGAGAGTCCTTGACGGTGCTGTCATGATTCTGTGCGCTGTTTCTGGCGTCCAGTCTCAGACCATCACCGTCGACCGTCAAATGAAACGTTACAATGTCCCCCGGATCTCTTTCGTCAACAAGATGGATCGCATGGGCGCCAACCCTTGGAAGGCAGTCCAACAGATCAACACGAAGCTTAAGATTCCTGCCGCCGCTATTCAGATTCCTATTGGTGCCGAAGACGAGTTCTTGGGCGTTGTCGATCTCATCAACATGCAGGCTATGTACTTCGAGGGTCCCCGTGGTACCAAGGTTCGCGTTACCGATCAGATTCCCGGTCCTCTCCAGGAATTCGCCAAGGAGAAGCGCCAGGCTCTGATCGAGAAGCTTGCTGATGTCGACGACGAAATTGCCGAACTGTACCTTGAGGAGCAGGAACCTACCAACTTTCAGATCAAGGCCGCCATCCGACGTGCTACTATCGCCCGAACTTTCACTCCTGTCATGATGGGTTCTGCTCTTGCCGACAAGGGTGTTCAGCCTATGCTCGACGCTGTTTGCGATTACCTGCCCAACCCTTCTGAAATCGAGAACACTGGTCTGGACAAGTCCCAGGGCGAGAAGACTGTTAAGCTGGTTCCCTATGACTCTCTTCCCTTTGTCGGTCTTGCCTTCAAGCTCGAGGAGAACAACTATGGTCAACTCACCTACATCCGCGTCTACCAGGGCAAGCTGAGCAAGGGCACCTACCTGTTCAACTCTCGAACTGACAAGAAAGTCCGAATTCCCCGTATCGTCCGCATGCACTCCAACGAAATGGAGGATGTCTCCGAGGTTGGCGCCGGTGAAATTTGCGCCGTTTTTGGCGTCGACTGTGCCTCCGGTGACACCTTCACTGACGGAGGTCTTCCCTACACCATGTCTTCTATGTTCGTTCCTGATGCTGTCATGTCTCTTTCCATCAAGCCCAAGCGAACCGGTGATGCAGATAACTTCAGTAAGGCCATGAACCGATTCCAGCGTGAGGATCCTACTTTCCGTGTCCACGTTGACGCTGAGAGTGAGGAGACTATCATTTCTGGTATGG
Organism: Fusarium xyrophilum; assembly: GCA_008711595.1. NCBI lineage: Eukaryota > Fungi > Ascomycota > Sordariomycetes > Hypocreales > Nectriaceae > Fusarium > Fusarium xyrophilum. The sequence goes on from VYWZ01003180.1 coordinate 7,448, forward strand.
GTGAACTGCACCTTGAGGTCTATGTGGAACGTCTCCGACGCGAGTACAAGACTGAGTGTGTCACAGGCCAGCCCCGTGTCGCCTACCGAGAGACAATCGCACGACGAGCCGACTATGACTACCTTCTGAAGCGACAGAGTGGTGGTCCTGGTGACTTCGCCCGTGTTGCTGGATGGATTGAGCCCAACGACAAGCCTGATGAGAACCATTATGAGAGCCAGGTCGTTGGTGGTCACATTCCCGACAAGTTCCTCTCTGCCTGTGCCAAGGGTTTCGATGTTGTCTGTGAGAAGGGTCCTCTCCTGGGCCACAAGGTCATCGGCGCCAAGATGGTTGTTAACGATGGTGCTACTCACGTTACCGATTCTTCCGATTATGCTTTCAACTTGGCCACCCAGATGGCTTTCAAGAAGGCTTTCTCCGATGCTGGTGGTCAGGTTCTCGAGCCTCTCATGAAGACCACTATCACTGCCCCCAACGAGTTCCAGGGTAACATTCTTATGCTTATGAACAAGCGTAATGCCACAATCCACGATACCGATATTGGTAGCGAGGATTTCACACTTATCTGTGACTGCAGTCTGAACGCCATGTTTGGCTTCAGCTCTCAGCTTCGTGCTGCCACTCAGGGCAAGGGCGAGTTCAGCATGGAGTTTAGCCACTACGCCCCTGCTCCTCCTCATCTTCAGTAGGGATCTCTGCAACATTGCGAATGAGTAAGCACTAACAACTTTATAGAAAGGAACTGGTCGCCAAGTATCAGGCTGAGCTTGAGGCTAAGCGAACCAAATAAGCTAGTAACTGGAGCTGAAGATGTATCATGGCTCAGTACATCAGTGATGTAATGGTCTAAGCGTAGACAATGTTGTCTATGCTATTGTATAACACACACGAATGGGTGCATGATCTTGTAATATAACGTCGTACGAAACGACTTCTTAGTACAGGCTTGGAAGTCAACGATACACAAATGAATTGTAGAAGCTGGATAGGGGCACCTCTTTTGACGGAGGTATTCAGAAAAGATGGATGGAAAATGGCATACCATATACAATCCTCTCCATGTATTTGAAACAAACGAGTCTTGGCATGCATTTCCAAGCTGTATCCAGAGACTACCTGCATCGTTACATGTTCATACATCATGGGATATTTGATTTGGCCACCGAATTTTGATGTTTTATATATTTTACATGCGTCGGAGAATGTCAGCGACAACCTCCTCGGTAGTGGCCTTACCACCCAAGTCGGGGCTCAGGAGCTTGCCCTCCTCAAGGTTACCATCAACAGCAGCGTAGATCTTAGCAGCAGCCTCCTCCTCGTTGAGGAACTCAAGCATTAGGGCAGTGGATCGGAGAGTAGCAATGGGGTTGGCGATGTTCTGGCCCTGAATATCGGGGGCACTGCCGTGGCAAGGCTCGCCAATGGCGAAATTTGCACCAACGTTGGCACTGGGGACGAGACCCAAGCTGCCGACAAGAGCAGCAGCGCCGTCGGAGAGAATGTCACCGTACAGGTTAGGAGCGACGATGACGTCGTAGTCCTCGGGCTGACGGAAGAGCTTGTAAACCATTGAGTCGACAATCTGCTCCTCAACGGCAACAGATGAGAACTTGGGATCGGCAAGGGCCTTCCTGCAGGTAGCGCGGAAGAGACCGTCGGTCTGGGACAAGACGTTGGACTTGTGGGTGATGGTAACAAGGGGAGACTTGTGAATGCTAGAGGCACCAGCATCACGGATCTTCTGACGACGCAGAGCAATGTCACCAGCCATGGTAGCAATGCGAAACGAAGCCTTCTCGGAAATGCGCTTAATAGCCTCGGCTACCTTACCCTCGGGGGTCTCATGGGTCTGCTCCTGCTTGACGTACAAATCCTCAGTGTTCTCACGGACAATAACTATGTCGATAGGCTTAGCAGCGGTCATGACAGTCTTGACGGGACGGACGTTGGCGTAGAGGTCGAGCTTCTTTCGCAGAGCGACAATGGGCGATGAGTAACCCTTGACAGCCTGTGTTGGCGAGCTCACAGCTCCAAAAAGCGCACCATCACACTCGTTTCTTAGGACCTCGACAGTCTTGTCGGGGAGCGCAGCGCCGGTCTGCTCAAAGGTCTCGAAGCCAGCCTTGAGGTCGACGAAGTCGAACTTGAGGCCAAGAGATGCGGGAAGAGCTTCGAGAATGCGGCGGCCGGCGGGGATGACCTCCTTGCCGATTCCATCACCGGGGATGAGGCCTGAAATTCAACATGTTAGCTAGATATTGGACCAAGTTGGCGGTGGCGTGCTGTACCGATTCTGAGGGTGCGGAAAGACATGATGGGCACAATTGGAGTTGAGAAGAAGTTCAAGTTCTTTTATCCGAGAATCGGAACGGGTAAGACATGTGGTATGGATGTTTGGTATCGGGTAAAAAAAGTGGCCAGGCCGACGGCGCCAAGCATACAAAATCTATGTTGACTACACTTTTGAATTGGATTTCACAAGATATAAATGCTGTTCATTCTATAAGACGTTTTCCCGTACTATGTTTCTCGATAACATCCCTATTAAGTGTGTTAATCTGTCAGAGAAACCTCTGTGTATATTAATCTTGCCTGGAAACATTTATTGTTGGCCGATACTCGGCTCAAATGAATAAAAAAATCACGCCGACAACGAGATTGGTCTACCTCGGGCTCCCATGTACGAAGTGAGCGCATAATAGTGATCCAAAGGAAGGGTCCTTGGATGTTAATGGTCCGCTGGATAGGTAGGTAATTATGGTTTATTACCTGGAACAAGAGCTTCGATCAGAGGATGTGGGGAGGGAATAATGAGACACAGCAGACCCCACACAAGCCCATGCGTTTCCAACATCACCTTTTAAAGGTTCAAAGAGTCGGGTCCATTGAAAAGATTAAGTTATACGGAAACATCCATGGGTGCTATTGGATGAGCCTGGGGGACAGTCGCAGGGGAGCCAAAGGAATAACTTCAGAGCCGAGACAATATAGGAGAAGCGGAGGGCATAGGATAGGATAGGATGAAATGAAAT